>JAGFPH010002271.1:67031-86069 GCA_018207615.1 Philaenus spumarius | reverse complement strand
TAGTTAGTAATTTGTATGTAAGAAATAACATTATTGGCTGATTATACCAAACTTATTGGCAAATTTAAATTTTTTCAACAAATACGGAATTTTTTATGGGGTTTTTTAATACGGGGTTCATGGGGGTGAGCACACCCATTTTGAAAATATATTTTTTGTATTCCCTTAATTAGTACTAAACTCCCTTTTACATAATTTTGGGCTATAAGTCTTTCAATACGAGTTTGAAGTTTTCAAATGAACACTCTGTATATTAATTCAAACCTAATCCTTCATAAATCTTGTAAAACACATATGTAAAAGAAAATTTGAATGCAATTGGTTTCAAGTTAGGAAAATACACCAAGATGGTGGAGTATTTGGACTTCATCTATCAAACAATAACATTATTTTAATAAAAATGCAACTTTATTAAGTATTAGAAATAAACACGAGCAAATAAGTTATATTTAAAAAAAAACGTTATTTCTCCTGAAACATATATTTTAAATTCCATTTGTGGGTAAAACATGGTAAACTAATGCTTTAATATAATTTACGAAAGGATTTTTTTGAAATTACCGTTATTTCAATTTTGTAAAATTATAACACTCTATATAATTTAGTCTATATATGCCTTTTCTTGTTAACTTATCTGAAGCTAACATTTAAAACTAAGCACTGTTACGAAGCCAAATGAATATTCTTTATACAATCCACTTGGCTAACTGTAATTTACTAGTATGAGAGAGGTTTTTAAAAGATACAAGCATTTCTATTAACTTTATATTCAGATATCATAAACTTATATATTTTACACTTCAATATTATTTATCCTAAAACATTTGGCTAACTCTTTAACTAATTATAATATCCAAATCACAAATAAAACAGAATTTAAGAGACTAAAACAATATAGAATATCTCTAATTTGACTTTAATTACACAAAGAAACGAATTTACTATTATATCTCGTTCCCCAAAAATGCACACGATTACCCTCACCTTTAATAAACTTCCTTGGTTCCCGTCTAGCTCGGTTCCTACCGGTCACGTTCTCCCCCTCACTTAACTACCTGCCAACAGACCCCGTTTCTTGTTTTTTCCCATATTTATAACTTCCCCCCTTTTACATGCTTTGTTGTTTATTGATCTACTTATTACACTAGGTATGTCGGAAAATGTCTGTCCACATCTTACATAATTCGTTATACCATTTTTTTCATCAACCTAAACTAAGTGACCTACTAAAACTAACTTTCGTAACATCACGCAAACTCCCAAAACGTTGTCCAAACGTGGACTATATTATCAATAATCTATGTACATTTCAAAATTTTGAGGGTAGTTAAATATTTTGTTTATCTCATATACCTATAAAATCAACATTCTTGCCCGATGTTTGATGTGTTTGTATAATCGCAACTTTTGCTCCTGACGTTTTTTAGAAGTAAACATTGGGGAGATGACTATGTGGGGTCATGGAAATTATTGATAGGATAGGCCTATAGGATCGAGTGCAAAATTACGTGAAAGGGTTATTCATGTCTGCTATCGTTTTTTACCTTATGAGAAACCATGTGAATAAATTTGTATATACATTTTTAAAGACACTTTATGTGTTGCAAGAACTTTGATTGGTACAACCCTTTAATTCAGTTTAGTATTGAATTGGATTTATTTATTAAAATTATGCGAGAGAAAGAAAACTTAAAAACTCAATTATGTCTCCATACTTATAATTTTCTCTATTTAATATGAAACTTAACATCAAGTAATTCCAGCAAAACAAGCAAACAACAATTAATTATCATAAATTCACAAAATTTGAAAAAATAAAAAATTTTATGAAAAAAATTAGATAAAACAAATTGTAATGTTACCATACATATCTATACATATCTAGTTGCAGATCCAGTGTTATACTTATTTAATCGACTTACATGAACCACATCATTTCCTAACCTACTCTCTTTTCTAATCTGAATTTCATAATTCAATGGTGTAATTTTTTTTTCATAATTTGTATTGACCTAATACATTTTTTTATTAGCTTATTCTGTCTGTTACAATTCGCAACAAACACCAACTCCGCAGCCTGATATCTATGTGTGCCGAATAGTAAAGCTCGCGCTGTTTCTCTTGAGTACCTTTCAATATCAAGGGGATTGACCTCTCGATACTTATGGATCTTTTTTAACGACCTAAGCACATCGTTTTCCGGCATTCCTGGTAGTAATGTTATGTCTATTGGTTGTGTTTGTTTGAATCCGTGAGGTAAATAAATCGGCGATAGACTAAAATAAAATGAATAAATAAATTTTAAACTAAAATAAAATACAATTTAAACAAAACTTTTTACTAAATGTGTTGATGAAAGTAAAACAGATATAATATATAACTAACTGTTTTTGGATGAAAAATTTATTTTGATTTGGTACTTTTCGAATATTGCTATTTCTAGCTTGCTTTGTTCTATTATGTGTTTCAAGGATTACCAGTTAAGAGACCATAAAAACTGTTTACATAATATGTCTTTCCCAGGCATGGGGTGGTCTTCCGGAGGAACTATGTTGAATGTCTTAATTTTCCGTTTTCAAAAACCATATTTTAAACAGCATATGTGTAAGTAAATAGATATGTAACAACCGATGTTTGAATTGAATTATAATACAGTAAGCATTTTTCGTTGATTTTTGTTTGTGTTGTTTGTCAATCTAACCCAAAAAAGCTGTTAATTTTTGAAGAATAATTATCCGATTCTAAATTAGAGAGATTGGTTGCAAATAAAAGTGTTTTGGTTCATTGTAGGCCTAACTTAAAATTATGTTCAGTTTTTGATCCATATCAGTTGTTTTATTTGTAATAATATGCAACAACCGATGTTTAAATTGAATTATAATATAGTAGGCCTAAGAATGTTTTGTTGATTTTTGTTTGTGATTGCTTTTAATTTGTCAATCTAATCTAAAAAGCTATTGGTTTTGAAGAACAATAAACTGATAATAAATTTTCTAAAGTTGCTATGGTAATGAATGTAAACAAACATGTGTTACTAAGCATTTTATACGAACAGCTGTTTTTGTGCGCTATGGTCTTGAGTCCATACAAAAGAGGCTGTTTAGTTTTTTTCCAAATTTGAAACTTTTTCGGGAAACTTTTCAAATTTTTCTTTATATAAAAACCTAGTTTGGACTATTACGAACATTAAAAAAAAAAAAATAGCCAAATTGGTCCAGCCGTTCTCAATTGATGCGATTTGAAAGAAACAGCAATTCATTTTTATTATATAGATTTGAAAACAAATTATTATGTAGAAACTGACAAAATTTATTTATATATAATGAATAAATATTTAGTAATTATTATACAGTATTAACAAATCAATTTAATAGCGTTACATTAATGTAAGCTTATAATTATCAAGTACAATATTAAATAAATGAAAGAGCACTGTGGCGACAAAATCACACTGATTTAAATAAAAACCCCGAACCACAAAACAAGGAACAAAAACAATAACTAAACAACTAAATTGTAAGTTATGTTTAATACCTTACCCTTATTTACATTTCGATGACATGGTCATCATTCTCAGAGGGTTTTAACACTAGTGTTTACAATTTAGTTTTTTAGTTATTGTTTTTGTTCCTTGTTTTGTGCTTCGGGTTTTTTTATTTAAATAAGTACAATATTGCTATAAACACATTGTAAACATTTATACAAAGGGTGGTATAGCTGACTACTTTCTTATTAAATTAAAGAATATAAACTCAATATTCTCAATATTAAGCACCATTTATTTAATGTTTATAAAATCAAAATTGCAATCCATTCAAATCGTATGCCAAAGTTACCTTGCACATACCATAGGCCAGGTATATTATGTGTCTTTGTACATTGTTCCAAAAACATCTCCTCTCTCAATATTTGAAATCGTTTTAGTATGCTTGTAAAATTCCGTTATTAGCGAATTTCCATAGGAAAAATGAGCTATTGCAGTGACCCTTAGGTAAGAGTTAAGGTCGGGAGTAGCAAATGAGCACCGATCATGGTCCCTATAACACGTTTTGGGGTGTCATTAAAATTCATATATGTATATTATGTATATATGTGTTCGCCCTCTAGCGGCCGCATTTTAAGTCCGATTTGGTCCAAATTTGGTACACATGTTTTTTGTGTAAATCTCTCGGACGAATTTGTTAGTAAAAAAAATCTCAACAACCGAAAGCACGTTTTTTGACTGGAAGTAACAATTTTTTTTTTTAGACGAGAATGAATTTTATAGACTGGTTTCTAAAGATATAAACTTAGGATATTATTTTGCACATTTTGTTTTTTACGTGATCTTATAGCTCGCTTGGTTCCACCAAAATCGATCAAAACGTAAAATACCATAAAAGTACCCGGTTCAAAGCCACATGGTTATTAAAATTATCTTCTCATCCGAGGCCAACGGACGAGTTTTTATGCTGCACGTGTAACAAAGGAGCGTGTGAGTAGAAGCTGGAGGCTTAGTAGCAATCAAATTCTACTAATATATTTCGTACACACAAGCAGCTATTCAGCACCGTCGTGAGTCGACCTATTTCCCATATTGTTGGTTGAGACCCTAAAACATAGGTCTATAAACTTAATTTTGGAAATTTGCTCAACTCACGTCAGCGGTTCAGCTGCGTGGTCGTATTATTTTGTTATTTTTCTATTAGAATTTCCAATTAAATTAATACAGCTCGTGGTTTAACCTCCGAAAATTAGTAGTTTTTCAAAGTTAGCTTTTCAAGCAAGTTTGTGCTCTAAAACTTTAGCTAAATAGATTGATTTTTGTGCCGTTATTTTAGGGATTCCAATTTAGGCAAAAACCATACATTTTTATAGATTTTTATGGTTGATTGAACATTGCAATGATGTACACATATAAAAGGATGGTGCGATAAAACATATTTAGAGTTTCTTCTCCTAAGATAAAAGTTTAGTTTTTTTTTATTTTAGTAGTATTACGAAGATCGTGATGTAGAGTTTTTAATAAAATACAAAAATATTCCACAAGAATAAAAATGTTCAGCAGTAAATTACTTACATACTTTTTATAATTTTAAAGAACTATTTATTTAACGCAGATGACAAATTTCGCAAACGGGTTTGTTATGCCCTTCTAAATGTTATAAACAAGATTTAAATCAATTTTCAGCTTTAGTACTATATAACTAACTGAGAAAAAATGCGTTTAAATTGAACTGCGCCTCCCGTTTACAATTTATAGATTTATGTAAAAATTTCACTTTTTTTGTCGGACTAATTATTTGCCCCAATTTTTTTGTCGGACAATTGAATCACTGATCACAAAATAAGACACTTTACATACCCTATTTTTGTCCGACAAAAGGTCATAAATATAAGGGTTGCATAAAACCCTTAACTTTAAGGTGTCCGACAACAAGTATGCCAATACAATTTTGTCGGACAAGGTTACCACTTAGTTATATATATATTTTATAAACGATTCTGAAAAAATCAACAGTTAGGTACTAAATGTTTTTACGCCATAACTTTGCCGTGTTCGGGGTGCCGGAAGCGCAGAAATGACCAATCATATTTGTCCGACAAAATGTTTTTCGTTTTCTACATAAAACAAACTTTCGATTAAAAGAAAGATTATTGTTTAGGTTATACATTTTTTTACCGCATCAAATCAATGACTTTGCCGGGTTCTCAAAGGAAAACGCCCCGCTACCAAGAATTGTTGCAAATAAAAATGTTGTCCGACTCGACTTAAATAAGAGATATACGAAGTCTCAAGAGTTAGGTAATCATAAAATTTTAAAGGCCTGGGCCCTAGGACTATTATAGATTAATACGCCAAATGCAATCAGAATATTAAATTCTATGAGAAACAATTTCACCAATACAACTATATCGTTATTATTATATCTTTAATAATTATATAAACTAGACTTATTTTAACTGGGGCTTTGTTTTTACCAATGTTATATTTCCACTACAATCACTACGTTGTGCTGTATTAATGATCAATACACCAATTGCGCTTCATAACTTTACAATATTTGTACTAGTTAATTAAAGAACTAAGTTTCCTATTTTAATATAATATAAGTTTACAGGAAATTTAATCTTTAGTAATTAGTATTTTAATTTATTCTATTAAAATATAACATAGATAAAGTATACATTTTTACATATAGGCTATATTGATACAGTCTGATGGATATAATATGCCATAGAATAAACTAAAGTGATAACTAGTAAACAAAAAATAATATTTGTGTTTTTTATATCTAAATCTTAAATTAATGTGAATATTAAATTAATCAAGAAAATCTGAAACAACTTTGTTGTTTTTACTTTAATTGTACATGCGAAGGCAAAGTTATTACTAGCTACAAATATTTTTGAGAAGAAATTCAAGATTTCAAAAATCATACGAGATACTTGAAGGTTTGTATCAGTTGTTTTAAAGTAATAACGTTTCAGTATTCGCTTGTAATAATTATTAACTAAAGTTTAGATAACGAGTAAAGTTTTAACGACTTTGACAAAAGTTCAAGTGAACATTCCCGTCTTATTTACCCCCTTACATTATGAATGCAACATGGTTAGTCAGCCCACTTTTAATAAGTCGTAATCATACTAGTTACCAAGTCTATGGTGTATTGTAAATCAAGAGTTGAGCTGCTGCAGTGAATAAGAAGGAAGTTAAAAAGACAGGGTTTCCAAAATGTTAAGAAGAATACAATTTATATGAATAAAAAAAATATATAAGTAATAACCATTTTTGTCATGATTGTCTGGTATGACAATGGTCTTAAATGGAAAAAAATGTTTTTAATTTACAAACTGTAACTAAACTAACTAAAACTAGTTAACAAGTAAAATAACTTAAGTTGATAAACTTCACAAATATCAACCACTTATTACAGCTTCGATTCAAATGAATTAATAACATAAATAACTACCTACAATCTTTAAATTAGTTAAAACAAACAAAAAAAAGGTGGCACTACAACAATTAAAATTATTATGATTGAATAACTATAAACTTTGAATGAAAACTAAAAACGAAAAACTCTTAACACAAAGTAAAATATTATAATAACATAACGCCAAGGTTTTCGTGTTAAAAAAATATGCATATCATACAGATGTTTTGTTTAGGTGTTTTAAATAGAAATATGTGTTTTGACTCAGTTGCGCAACGGACGTAAATCCCTAATTTTATTGATGAATTTGCGCACTCCCGTTTGGAGTTAAAACACGTTTAGAATCAGTTGCAAGCAATTTTGTAAATAATAAATGTGAGCAGGAATATTTGTATATTTAAAATAATACATTAATTGCAGTATAGAGTATTATTTATGAACTACGTCTAAAAAAACCTGAATGTAAAACCAATTATTGTAAAATAAGAAAACAACCGTAGATGAAACCAGTAATGAATAATCTATATATACTAGTTAAGGTTCCAACATTGAAACTTATCTTTAAATAAGACATTTTAAAAGGCAAATAAAATTGTATATACTATCAAATTATATAAATGTATATAATATTATTCTATTAGTTTATTATTTCGATGTAACACTATAAGTTTTTAAGATATTATTATAGAGCTGTAATTTGAAAATAAATTACATCAGTTAAGTTTTTGATTTATATTGTGGTTTAACCACAAATTAATTATATTTAATACGTTATTTAAACACTATACAGTTTCTCTCTCAATATATATACAATTGAAAATATTTTAATATTAAAATATAATTTTGCCTAATAATAATTTTAAAATACTGTATGCAAACTCTATCTCATATTCTGTGTATCACTAAATATTACTATTGTTAATTGCAGTTTTTAAATTGATTGTGATAGAACCCTGTTTCCCATAGAATGAACAATAATTAACTGAAATAAGTTAGTTTATCAATCAATAAATCACAAAACAGTTGGCTATAAAATCATTAACTACCTTAAAACTCTTAATAAGAGATATGGATTCACAAAACACATTAATATGTTTAGAAAAATGGAAATTCCAATATAATGAAAAGGTTATTTGTTTCTATATTATGAGCTCGGGTTTTTACTTAGATAAACATCTGATTAGTTATTGACAAGTGTCAGGATAATTTACACACTCTTTACTATGACGGAGTAGTATACTAGAGAACGACCTACATTCGGTTGTGTAATAGGATTATGTTTTTATAACTGAAATGTTTTTGTTATACAAAACAGTGTATCTACGTATATCTTTGCACTACGTTTTATCTTAAAGCCTAAAAAAAATCTGTCAATAAGGTACGATTTTATTTTTAGAGATTATATCCCAATCCTGAATTGGTTTAAATGTATTAAGCTTCTTAGAACGGCTGGTTTAAGTTAATTACTTCAATTTATTTAAATGATAAGTCATTAAAATTAAGTAGGCTATTAGTATTAAGTATTAAAACTTAATAAAACTTGTGATACAAGTTGGCATTGATAACAGGGCGACATTGCTATACTTACTAAATAAATATTTTTGGCAATATGCTAATGCGTGTTATATAATGAAAATGTATACAAGGTACAGCTGTTGAATTAGGATTTGATGAAACTGTAAAGAAGAACGTTAGAAATAGAAATTACAATACCAGAATAATTCAACAAATTTGAGTTTGATTGATTAAAAGAAAGTAATTGCCATTGTTGAAAATTAGACGTTAGTGAACTTTATGGATTTGTTGACGCAACAAAATAAAAAGGGCAGAGTTTACTGTTCAGGTAGACAAAAGTGAATTATATTGAAATAAATGCCCAAACCACTAGATTCATGGTGTATCTAATGTTTTTCAAATTAACTAGATACATTCACAGCAAAAGCTATAGCAGCAAACTGACTTTATTTATATATATGTTAAATATGTTTTTTTTTTTTTTTTTGAGACACCACATCGATACTCACAACAAAACTGCATCACATAAATAAATACTAATCTTTAATAAAATAGTTTTGAGTTAGTTATAGTTTTAATACCGTAGACCGTGCATCACTGAGGGTGGCGAAATTGTTGTTGAAACGCGTTTGAAGTTAGTAAATGTATTTGTTGTGAGATTGTGTGTTCAGGTTCTATTTTATCTGTATAATAAACTTTATTTAACAAAACGTTTTAATTAAGTTGCCTTGATTGCTATTTGCGCTCATAAATACACTGACAGAATTCATTAGTTTCAAAATGAAGAATTCAAGAAAAACCTGAGACAGCATTGTAGATTGGGTAATTTTATAAATAAAATAAAATCAACTAAAATCACTATTACATAATGTCTAAACCTACAATTTAGATATGATTTCTGTGCATGTATATTTATAGGCTGCACCTGAAACAATTTAATTTATAGTTTTTGTTTTTTTGGAAAAACACACACACAGTTAAATATTAATTTGTCTTCAAAATTATAGATATATAAATACTTTACTGGAAAAAATCTGTGTATGTTGTATACGGGAATAAATTACAACTCTAAACTGCATGTAAGTAGTTGTATTGAATTTGTATGTAATTCAATACCTATTTGCTTAATGCGCATTATTGATTCTGTGTATTTATCAGTACAAAACCAAACCTAGTGAAAACAATATGGACAGTAGCAATCATGTTATAAGATTTAAATGTATAACATTGCAATATAAAAAGAAATGACCTTTTAAGATAAGTAGTAATTCCGATTTAATTTACTATTTTTATGACAAATATTAATTATTACAGTAACTGCTTGATGTTTTTATTACAAATCATAAATATTTCACAATAGAAATGTAATTCACTAATGTATTTCTGTAGTAAATATTATAAAAATAATTAAATTTTCCTTCAACAGCAAAAACATTTAACACTATAACTTCTCCAGCTGGGGATTTAATATGAATTAATCATATTATTGTATTAATTATAATAACTTATTCAATAGAAAATTATCAATTCTACCACTGTTCATCATAATCTTAAGTTGATTCTGCACAGTTTCAACAACATTTTGACTTCTGTGGTATGAGATACACCATTGAAGAAACTATAAGTTTGATATTTATTTATAAAAAGATCTGAAATGGTTATGATTTCATCATATCTTATTTATATCTATAATTTCAAATATATTTACCATATTTTGTCATATCTATTTAACAGGGTTGCAAAAATAAACATTGGGATAAATAATAAAATATGTATTGTGAGTGAGTAGAATAAAAATTAGCCTAAACATAAAATCAAATCAGTGCTAAATTTGTATAACAAAAGTTAATTACAAAATGACATGTTAGAATCTTCTTAATGTTATTATTTCTTATTTATTTTTTGTTTTGTTTTTTTTATTTATGCTAGCCAACAATACATGATAGGCTATTATCAAGTACCGGATAACAGGTTCCTAAAAATCAGTTTTAATTTAAATAGTTGTCTTAGAAAAGTAAATCAATAAGAATAAAATAGTTAAGGTATTTTTGTTTGTAAAGAACTTTTATTAAATTATCTTTTATGACTTTGTCAAAGTGGAAAATGTAACACATTCATTTAAAATTTCGTTCGTTTGAGTGTAGTTCAAGCAAGGAAAATAAACCCAAATAGTTACTACATATATATATTACAACGGACACAACCCGTTGTAGGTCCTGGATTTTGAATTTGTAATTAATTTTATAAATTTGAATAGTCCGGACTTACCGCGGGCTAAAGCCGCACGTAGGTCACGAAAATCATGTTGACGCGGGAGGGTCGTTATCTGGCTAAGTTAAACTCTTGGAACCTGCCTGTTCGAAAAGGAATAAGAACTTGTAAAAAATACTTAAAGATTCTTTCGGGAAGCCAAAATCCATGAATTATATAAAAAACAATTGTCTTCAGGAAATGCATTACGCTAACCGCGGGTGTATTTACTGCAAGATTAGATAATATAAAGTCACAAAGTTACGTAAGGTACAAGCTATTAAAGTATGAGAAGAAATTCAAAATTCCTCTAAATTGAAAAAGAAAAGGTTTTTAGGCTTTTCATAAGAAGGCCTAAAATAAAGGAGAAATAAGTTTTAGCGAAATTTTGTTAAATAAAAAAGTTAATGTTAATCCACTAAGTTCAAATGATAAAAAAGTAGGTAAAAAAGAAAGTTTTTAAAATTCTAACCAAAAACAAGTTTTAGTAATGATAAACAAAAAGTATAATTCAAAAGAAAAACTTGAAATTTTATGTAAGGAAAAAGGTGATAGAATTTACACCTTTACAGCAAAATAAAAAGTTAAACTTCAATTTTTATTGACTCAAAACGGTAAATAGTAGGTTGATAACGTAGTTATTTAAAAATAATCCAGTATTTAAAATATGTTTCGGGAGTAAAGTAAAACCCAAATTTGTAGAAAATCGTTTAACTCGCTAACCCCACAGTAAGACAACCAGAAGCAGAAAAAAAGTGAAAATCCGGCTAGTTAACACAAACCAAAAGGAAATAAAGAAGTGTAAACAAAAAACCGGGAAAAACAAAAAACAAAGACTTTTCCGGGAAAAATCGCAGCGGAAAACCGCGCGCGGGTCGTGTACGCGAACCAAGAATCGTACGAACGTCACTCGAGTTCGGTTGTAAAGAAGACAACGAGCTGAATTCAAAAATATCAGTCTCAAGAAAATCGGGAAAACCCTGGAGGAGTTACAAAAGAAAAGGATTTTCAATAGCCAAACTGCTGGGAGCGAGATAAGGTAGCGGAACGGCAGAGGGGGCTGGCTGGAGATGAGTTGACTGGAGGGGGAGCAGATATACCAACATACGAAAGTGAGCGTACTCAAAAAACAAAAGGAAATTTACGTAAAACAATGAATAAATCAAGTCTAAAAATAAAGGAAAAATCAATATAAAATTCAGAATAAAAATTAACATAGACTAGGAGTTTAAAATTCTTGAAAAAACGAATTTTAAAAACTTATAGAAGTACAGTGATAGAAACCTTAAGTTGGCATGGAAGTAGTGCCTAAAAAGTCTATATAAACGATTGCTCGGGGAAACTCGAAAGCCTTCATATTTCTGCGATGTAAGTGGACACATCGAGCCTTTTGATTCTGCGATGTAAGTAGACACATCGAGTCTTATTAATTCTACGATGTAAATGGACACTACGAGCTTTTTTATTTCTGAGATGTAAGAGAACACATCGAGAGCTGTTACTTGTTTTTTTATAAAATACTATAGACAAAACTTTAATCTACAAGAACGTCAGTGGCAACTTAGTCATTATAAAGTTGGCCAAACTTGGATTATTCTGGAGAAGTAACATAGCCTGCAAAACAGCTGATACATGGAGTGATTCGTATAGCTTCCAGATAGGACTCCATGACATCACCAGGCGACCACTAGGACATGCACAACTGTAACGTCGAGGGAATAGCCGAACCGGGACTTCAGACACGACATCACCCCAACCATCTTTAAGAATTCATCCAACATTCTTCCAGACAACCCTACAGGAATCTATCTTCATCGACGAGACAACTTAACCAGCACGCAGCGCATCTGTAGCCTGCCATCGCTAAACAACGCTCGCGGACTTCATAACAAACGTCGCGACGCCTAAACAGTTGTGAAAAGGTCGGTAGAAACGTAAATACGTTAGTCCCTGTTAAAATTTGCCTGAAGTAAATTCAAATAAATTTATTTTAAATACTGGGTTACTTAGGATGTTATATTAGATAAAATATTTGTATTATTAATTAAAAAATTAAATTCATTAAATAGTAAATTCAAATTAAATCTTTTATTAAAATATTAATTAAATCACATTGAGTATAAAATATTAAAATAAATTATAGTACGGTAAATAATTGGTTCTGCCTTGTAGTTTAAGAATTATTATTAAAATTGCAAGGAAAGTTATTATTTTGTATTTGTTGGAGAAAGTAAAATCCAAAAAGTTTGTTTTAACTTTGAAGTTTAAAAAAAAAGTAATTATTAAAATTTTATTTGCTTTATAAAAAAGTTATTATTTACAAAATACACCTAGTAGTCAAATATCCCAATAGTTTATGAGTTATATATTAAGAATTGATACAGTGAAATTTTATAAAATATTTGCAAGCACAAATAAACAATTTACAAGGTTAGTTTCAGTGTACTCACTACTCAGAGGTTTACAAAAAGTAAAATCATTCACTTCTGTTCTCAACTAACTTATTCTCAAACGGAAGACCGTTGAAGAAATCGGCGTCCCAAAAAAGTGGGGTCCGAAAACATTATTAAAACGGTGTTCAGTTGGAGAATTTTCTCCCGTAACGTGGGGCTAGAAAAATTCTCGAAAGGGAGATTCGTTGGAGAATTGGCGCCCTTCGGTGTTGGCTCGATTTCACTTGTGGTTAAAAAATTAACCAAAAGTAAAATTCAGTCAAAAACTAACGTAAATTTATTTGTGCTTGAAACTGTGTATGTTAGCTTTAGAATTGTGTTTAATATTAAGCCATACTACTGCTATTTTCCACGTCCGAAGTATTTCCCGGGTTCGTGTCGTATTAAGGTTCAGAGGGGGAGAGAGGAAATTAAAACAATAAAATTAATTAACCAATAAATTAAATTTGTCGCGGTAAAATCGGAAATTCGGGGGTGTAGGCCTAAAAAGATAGATGTAAAATTAATTAAAAATAATTGGGAGTTTCCCGACGCGACAGATCAAAACAAAATTAAATAAATAAAAACAATTAAATAAAATTAAAATAGTATAGAAAAGCAAAAGTTAAAATGGCGGATAAGGCGATGAAAGAGTTTTTCGAACAATATAAAAAGGATAAAGAAGAATTGCGGAAAGAAAAACAAGAAGAGTTGGAGGCCAGGCGGAAAGAAAAACAGGAAGAACAGGAAAGAAAAGAGGAAAGAAGACGGCTCAAGGATGAAAAAATCCGGGAAGAAAAGGAGGCAGAAAGGTTACAGCGAGAGAAGGAACAAAAAGAAGTATACAAAGTAATCTCTGGAAATCTGGGAGACCTGGGAAGAAGCCTGGAGGAAGAAAGCGTGAGGTGTAAGGAACAAAACACCAAAGGGGAAGTGAAAATTAAGAAAATTGAAGGAACGATCCATTTTCTGGAAGAAACGACGAGCACCATGAAGAACAATACAGATAAGTGCTTAGGAACAATGGAAAGTCGGGTGCAATGCGTCGTAAAGAAAATAGGAGACGTGTTGCGTCAGGGAGGTGGTAGTAGGAGTGTAGGAATAATGATGCCGCGTTATGAGAGCGAAGCAACTAAAATTGAATTTTGGGGAAACAGTAAAGAAAGGCCTAAACAATTTTTAAGGGACATAGAATGGTTAATGGACGAGTTGAATCCCTATTTAGAAGATAGGGAGAAGATTAAATTCATTAGACGCCATCTTAAAGGTTATGCACTCGAATGGTTTAACATAACAAATCGCGAAGAGATGAGGTATGCCGAATTCAGGGAAGCATTTTTAAATAATTACTGGTCGCTACAAAAACAAAAAGCGATCAGAAATTATATCGAAAACAATATGTATGTAGAGAAGGGGAATGCTAGTAGAACAGAATATTTCTGTATGGTAGTAAATAAAGCTCAAGATTTAGAATCCCCCTTATCTGAAGGTTTCCTAGTATTCACGGTAATGCAGCACTTTAGCAAACAAATTAGGCTAGCAAGCATAGGTAAGCCTAGTGAAACGATTCAGGATGCGATAAACTTTTTAAATAATGTAGATATGATAGAGGAAAATCGGCGAGGCAGACCCCAGGACGGTCATGACACGCAAAATAGGCAAAATTTCACACCTAGAAATAACCCCCTATCCAAAGATCCTATGCTCAAAACCCAAATAACTCAAATCACCCAAGTTCCAATAAACCTCGTCCTTTCAACTCAAATCCTAACCAGCAGCCAAAAAACTAATACACGAGGTTCTGGCAAAGGATGGATTTTTTTCGGAATGACAGGGCTGTAGAAAAAAACAATAAAGCAAAAGGATAAAGTAAAAAAGTTAAAGTTCATGTAAATACCAAAAAGTTAGGACATAAAAAAGTTACTCCTTGTAGTAGGATCGAACCTGAAGTAGGCGAAAAAGTCGTCGAAAAGGAGCGAGAATATCAACCTAAACAATTAGGTAGTTTAAATGTAAATATTAGGGAAGACTTGCTAGATAATAAGGATTTGCCAATTATAACGGAAAACCCCTTAGAAGAAATACCCGCGATTCCAGTCGAACTTGGAACAAGTACTGGTTACCTTGAGATTGATACAGGAGCTGAAGTAAGCGTTATCCAGCAGGATTACCTCGATCAATTAAAAGCGGAAGATGTCAAAATCTTAGAATTACCGGTAGCGTGCCTAGAAATAATTGGGGCATTGAAAGGGAAGGTGCAAAAAATTAACAAGCAAGTCCTAATTTAAATTAAACTGTTAGATAAATTCGTAGATCTACAATTTTTGGTAGTAAAAGGTCTAAAATCTAGGATAATTATGGGATGTGACCTTTTATATAATTTACAAGCCAAAATAAACATGCAAGAAAAATTTGCAATGTTTAAAATAGGTCAGGATAATATTAAAATCCCGTTTATTGACAAAAAATGGCAATAACACGATTAAAAGGAAAATGTTTTAATATTAATTCCCGATACTATAAAAACAATAAAAAAATAAATTTAATTTAAATCGGAGGTAATTAAATCCGACAAAATCGAGGCAATAAATACTAAACTCCAAACCAATAAGTTAAATAAAAATGAAATTTGCATAAATGAGTTAGTAAACAAAGCTGAAATCGTTAATGTACCGGAAGTATACGAAACGGGCATCAACGATGAAATGGAAGGGAATTGTAGCATGAGTCAAGACAGGAAGCCGGAGACAACAGCTAGGAATATTGATAAGGTTAGGATACAAAAAGAAGAGGGGTTGGATCAAATGATATCCCTTCGAAGGAAGGGGCGAAAAGCCAAAAATGTAATCGTACCTGAGATGCTATCTAAAGAAGCCAAGGACGAAATTCCGCGTAATAGGGCATTAAAAAAGATTAATGTACCAATTAAGGTTAGGTATAGTGGTGAAAAATATCTAGTTACCAACTACGCGTCGCGGCGCTACCAATGTAGCGAAACTGTAAATATCCAAATAAGCGTTGTAATCCAAATCAGGCGAAGTCAAGCACTGCACTACACTGTAAATATTCAGACCACTCGATTAACAACAAAAACAATAAAATGTATAATAATAATAAACAATCGCAAGAAGATTTAATATCTGTAGGAGGAACAGACACGCGTGACCACAATCAACTGTCAAATATGCGTGGAAAAATGTCTAAAGTCAGATTTAAAAACACTGATATTTCTGTTGTAAATAAAACTAGGCTAAGTCGAAAACATGTACGTACAAGGAGAAAGTAGGTATAATTGGAAGTCAGCTGGGTGGTCTTAGACAAGAAGGGGAGAAAGCGACCCGAGCAAAAGCGCAACATGCCGTTCCAACTAAACGATGTAATCAAATAACTGTAACAAAGAGTGAATATGATGTAAGAGATCTGAAGCAATATGTACAGTAAATTAAGTTACCATCAAATAGTAAAATAAACCACGTAAAGATTATTATTATTGAAGGAAAGGTAGGCCTAACGCATAAACTGATTAGCCATACCGGGGAATACCAAATGTAAATATTATGGATTAGTTAGTAAACACAAGCAATGAATTAAGATAGAAAAGGACAGAAAATAAGTAGGCTAGGAGGGGACGGTTTGCAAACAGCTGAGCTAGAGGCAAGTTCAAGGTCGGCGGAAGTGGAGAGATAGAACACGGCAGACGAAATGAATGAGGTAGGCCTAAATAAACAACTCAACGCATCTCAATTGATTGAAAGGCCTAAGTAGTTCTATCTTACATGCAAATGTGTTGTTTGCTAGTTTTAAATTAAATTGGAATACAGATCCAGGAAGAAAACGTTCGAATATAACCTACGAACAAATCAGGTGCCTGGAATGGCCTAATACACGAGTCAGGGGTGTATAGGGGTTGCATATTAATTACTAGAAAATTAATTATGCGTAAAAGTTGTTAGGAGAATCTGAGTAGTTAGGATTCTGGAAGAAAGAAGTTTAACTAATAACCTAGGAATAACTTGAAGTAAGAAAACTTCAAAGGAAAAACATGAAGGAAAATACTAGGAAAAAGCAAATGAAAACTTATCAATACAAACAAAAGGAAAATGGAAAAAACTTAAATAAACAATTAAATAATTAAAAAACTCTCAATTATTGTAATTGAAGCCACAAAGGAAAAAAAATATAAAACAAAAAAGGGTAATGTAACATAAAACGTACAAAAAACGCGGATTGTACAAATTCGGGAAATATAAATGCAGGGAAAGTAACAGTAGTATGAAAATGTAATCCAGTAAAGTATTGTTAGTTTGTTATCAGGCAAATTGAAATTGTGTCCCTGTATTTATATAAGTTGTGTACAGTATAAACATGTGTTTTCAGTGGAAGTGAACTCACCCAGTGAACATTTCAAAAGGAAATGTATACCATGTCATGTTGTATAAATGTAATTTCAGATTGTGGAGGATAAGAAGAACAATGAGATGTATAGTATGAATTGTATGTATTATGAATATGTAATCTGTAAATTGTTATGTTAGGAAGGCAGAACTAGATATAAGAATGTAATAAGATAGGAGGAAATTTGAAAGGGGAGTATTATTATATTTAGGGGTTTTCAATATCTTGGGTTTATGGCGGAGCCGATCAAACCAGATATCTTAAGAGGGGTAGCTTACAACGGACACAACCCGTTGTAGGTCCTGGATTTTGAATTTGTAATTAATTTTATAAATTTGAATAGTCCGGACTTACCGCGGGCTAAAGCCGCATGTAGGTCACGAAAATCATGTTGACGCGGGAGGGTCGTTATCTGGCTAAGTTAAACTCTTGGACCCTGCCTGTTCGAAAAGGTATAAGAACTTGTAAAAAATACTTAAAGATTCTTTAGGGAAGCCAAAATCCAGGAATTATATAAAAAACAAATGTCTTCAGGAAATGCATTACGCTAACCGCGGGTGTATTTACTGCAAGATTAGATAATATAAAGTTACAAAGTTACGTAAGGTACAAGCTATTAAAGTATGGGGAGAATTTCAAAATTCCTCTAAATTGAAAAAGAAAAGGTTTTTTAGGCTTTTCATAAGAAGGCCTAAAATAAAGGAGAAATAAGTTCTAGCGAAATTTTGTTAAATAAAAAAGTTAATGTTAATCCACTAAGTTCAAATGATAAAAAAGTAGGTAAAAAAGAAAGTTTTTTAAATTCCAACAAAAACAAGTTTTAGTAATGATAAACAAAAAGTATAATCCAAAAGAAAAACTTGAAATTTTATGAAAGGAAAAAGGTGATAGAATTTACACCTTTACAGCAAAATAAAAAGTTAAACTTCAATTTTTATTGACTCAAAACGGTAAATAGTAGGTTGATATCGTAGTTATGTAAAAATAATCTAGTTTTTAAAATATGTTTCGGTAGTAAAGTAAAACCCAAGTTTGTAGAAAATCGTTTAACTCGCTAACCCCACAGTAAGACAAACAGAAGCAGAAACAAAGTGAAAATCCGGCTAGTTAACACAAACCAAAAGGACATAAAGAAGTGTAAACAAAAAACCGGGAAAAACAAAAAACAAAGACTTTTCCGGGAAAAATCGCCGCGGAAAAACGCGCGCGGGTATTGTACGCGAACCAAGAATCGTACGAACGTCACTCGAGTTCGGGTGTAAAGAAGACAACGAGCTGAATTCAAAAATGTCACTCTCAAGAAAATCGGGAAAACCCTGGAGGAGTTACAAAAGAAAAGGATTTTCAATAGCCAAACTGCAGGGAGCGAGATAAGGTAGCGGAACGGCAGAGGTGGCTGGCTGGCGATGAGTTGACTGGAGGGGGAGCAGATATACCAACATACGAAAGTGGGCGTACTCAAAAAACAAAAGGAAATTTACTTAAAACAATGAATAAATCAAGTCTAAAAATAAAGGAAAAATCAATAT
>JAGFPH010002271.1:40317-66931 GCA_018207615.1 Philaenus spumarius | reverse complement strand
TGCGTCCCGGGACATCGTCGTATGTAGTCGCTTTCGAGTAATTAGTTCAAGCAATAAGGGCGTGTAAGTGTGTTTTTATTTATTTATTATGTAATCGTTGTGTAATTATGTGTGAGTGTTTGAATAAATGACGAAGGGAAATCTGATAATAAACTTGAAAATGGCTGAATAGCCGAAACGGCCGTCGTTTAGTGACGATAATGGAATATTGAAGTCGGTAAGTCACAAATTTAATAACATCTGTTTAAGTAACTTGAATTAAAATGTAATATATTTTTAACGTTATTCTTTTCATATAAGCAGATTTCTTCAGAAAGTCTTGCAGAATTTGCAAAGAAGTCTTCATCGGACATCTTTAAAAATGAACATCAGAAATACCCCTTTAGGAAGAACGTTTAAACAACTTGATAGCCTCCCGTATGGATTAAATACTATCCAACCTTTAAATGAAATTTACAAAAAAGACAGGGTAATTTATTGCCCCTCATTATTAGGAAAAAGTATAAAAAACCTGGTATGTAAAATGTACAGTTTTCGAAGGAAAGTCATGTATACCTAAACGGGTTCACCTACACGTTCTTTTGGATTTAAATTCAAAGTGCTGATGATGTAAAGAAACCACAACCTATTGAGCTTGTTGCATTATCTCTGTATTTAGGAAATGAATACTATTTGTCCGTATTTCGTTGAAGTAGTTAAATGCAATGATATAATATTCTACTACCTTTTGCAAAATATCTAGCAAGATGGCGCCACCAATCACAACAATGTAGTCACTATTTCTTTACTTAAAAGAAAGTTAATCATCCACCTGATATCTTGAGGAACAAACTTTCCATGCACATCCAATTCCCGATCTTTTACCCCCTTTAGCTTATATGTATCGAATAATGAAGGAATGCATTTTCAGAAATGAGCCACCGACTACCTATATGAAGCTTCTTCAATAAATAACTTGATATGTGTAACGTTCGGCCTAATCTTTCCCGATAACTCCTTTTTTTTCATATACCTATACATTGCGGTTACATACACAGTAGCCCGCAGGGGCATGTAGTATTCCGTTATCTCACCACCGGCAGCACCGTCTGGACTCTCGTGCACGAAATAGCCGCTGGCTACGTTAGCCATTTTTGTTTCATTAGTGAGATAGACTTTCAACGCGTTCACTAGGTCAAGTCTTGCCTGGCGACTTGTAACATGTAGTTCCATTCTTTCTTCTACAAATGAGTTAATAGCTGTATACCAGGTAAAATTTCTATTTTTGCTTAATATGTAGCATGTAGTCTACGATGTCTGAATTTTTCCAATAATTGCATATGTCATTTACTATTAGTTGCTGTTTGTTACGTGTAAGCCATTGTATTCTGCTGAAGCAATTTGTAAGTTAATTAACCATGTAAATTTTGTAAATTTTGATATTTTGTAAAGCCTACAACTATTCTAAATAGTCTAAACAGTGATTTTAATAATTAGCCTGGAAAAATACATAATTTAAACTGAAGTGAACACATGTGTGATTACCTACAAGTTATATTTTGTGCTCTAAAGAGTTCCTGTAAAAGTATAATTCAGCCAGTCAATTAAAAACAGTATAATTGTTTCAGTTTGCTAGAAACAAAGAGTAACTCTGTAATAATTAACCTTGATATTAAACTAAAGTGAAACTTATGAATTATAACGTCATATTAGACCAAATTGGCACGTTCAAACAGTTTACAACAAGCCAAATTACAACATGCCTGCTGTAAACGTGCTGTATTTTCATTCTGACATAATATTTTATCTTGGGCTATTTAAAGTAACTAATGCCTATATTATGTTCTGATTTTGTAGAGAAATCTGGTTTAACTCCCTGATTTAAGTTCCTACTACAAGTTTCTACTTAGTGCAACTCTTATCAATATGCAACTGCAATAAAATGTGATTCCACCCCCGCAACTACAACTTATTTCTACGCTGTCTTAAACAAAGTGAACTCGATTGATCAATAACTCTTTATAAAATATAAACAGAAACAGGCTATTTTAAATCAGTATGAACTTATAATAAGTTAGGCAAAGTCAGTGATTTTTCAGAAATATAAAAAGGGCTATTTAACTTTTCATGTAACTAAAAATAGTATGTTGTTGTAAATTTATATATATATATGTTATTTATAAAATAATAAGGGCGGTGAGGTACCTATTTTTGACACCACGGACTCCAAGAGTCAGAAATTAAAATTCTTTTTACTTATAATGACGTCATAATTCTGATAATACCTTGAGTACAAAATTTTACATTATTTTATTTTGTTTATACTTTTGGAATTGCAGTTTTTTTTTTATTACATACAATGCGCATATTTTCTTTTAATAAACGTTGGCCAACATAAAATATATCAAATAATTTGTAAGTACTATTATAAACTAATCTTTAAGACCATTTGTACCATTTTTAAAGTTTATTTTCTTGGATTAATTAAGTAAATTAATATTTAAATATATAATTAAATACAGGGTGGGTTTTTCTTTAATTTTTGTAAGGGAGGGAAATAAATAAATCAATCTGTCATTTTGGGGCGTATACAATTTCATTATTTTATATTAAGGGCGTATCAATTCTTTTTTTTTAAATAAACAAATGTTATTGTTATAAATGTGTACATTAATTGTATTCATCCAATAACTTGTTAAGGAAAATTTCAGATATCTCGACTTCGGAATTAAGGTAAGACTTGTGTCTGGTATATTTTTGCTTTTATAAACTTTCTGTATGTGCCATCCATTTTATTTGAGCGCAGTACGCATTCCACTTGTTTAACCTTTTGGATGGTAACATATGGTAGAAGCCCGCAGCTACCCCTTTTCACGAACATGTCCTTTTCACTACTAAAATTATTGGCTTGTAGCCTATACGAGAACATTTAACATTATATTATCATACCCTATTTTATAGAATTGTTTACAGTTGTAAATGCAATTTGGAATATTAATTTGTTACAATCATACTACTATACCAGTCAGGAAAACTGGTAAGTGGTCGAGACCACAATCGTTTTTAAACAATTTTGCTTTTAAGAAAGGTATAGGCCTACATATTTCTGTATATATTTTAAAATTGATATAATGAGGTTGGAAAAATATTTTTATTTTGACGTCTTTCTAAAAAGACAACGAAAGAAATTAGTAATTAGTAACTGTTCTTATTGAATTATTTAAGTTCACAACAGCGTTAGCAATTACTCCTATTCATAACGCTCAATATTGTAAATTAAAAGTTAAATCTTTTTATTTGTAATAATTACATGAAATATTGAGTTCGTAAATACCTTGATTATTAAAAATATATTGTTTCATAATTGTATGACTTATGGTTATTAGGTTTAAAAAGGAGTTTTATCTTCGGAAATAGTAACGAAGTAAATAAACCTTGTTGGGTGATATTGTATTTACATACTTATACTTTAAGTATTTTATTTGGTTTCTTGTGAAACAAAGTTTGAAAATGAATCCTTTTATAAACTTTACCCTTAAACTTCAGTACTTCCCTTAAAATAATCTCATCTTGGTATTAATCTCTAGTTTATCTGAAAAACCAATAGAAGTTCTACTAGTGTCGTAAGAATTTATTAATTACAAATTTTATAAAATAAATGGATTTAATTATTGGTATACCCGACTATATATATATATAGCCATCGTACATACCGTATACTAAACAAATACAATATTATTACCTTAAAATAAACTATGTTTTACAATGCCCCCATTTGTTGTAGTTTGGTAGTTACTGTATGCAAATTTAAACATATCCATATTGTTTTAAAACTAAATTCATATTGTTGTAGCAGTTATGTTCAAACATAATTTATTTAGCATTTATTTATCGTCTACTTCATTTCATTTCATTTATTACAGCCGTTGAAAAAGTTACAATTTGTATGGCCAAGTCATTTTTTAGTTTTAACAATAAATAAAAGTACAACCACATATCAATAACATATTTAAAACAATCAAGATATTATATAACTTTAATAAATAACATTTTACAATATATTCAAAAACAAATATACAAGCACAATAAAAAAATCATATAAATGACTAAGCAGGAAATCACACCCAACCACAAAACAGAGAGTCAATGCAGAAACTCCTCCACAGAGTAAAAAGATCCAGACACAACAGTTGTCTAAGGCTGTTTTTAAAAGATGTATAATTTTGTAAACTTTTAATACTTTGGGGGAGCTTATTCATCAATTTAGCACCTGCTTGTGTAGGAAGATTACTGTACACATATAACCTGTACTGTCTAGCACGATAATTACAAGCTTGTCTGGTGCTGTAGTCATGTATGTCCATACTCTGGACGTGATCACACTTAAATTTAAAATACAGCAACACTTCAAGTATGTATATATATGGAAGTGTAAGCACTCCAAACTTCCTAAAAGCATTTTTACAAGTTTCTGTTTGCTTCAGTCCTGCTATGATCCGAATGGCCTTCTTTTGCAGGACAAAAGGTATATGCATATTCTGAACTGATGAGTTTCCCCACAGGAGAATTCCATACTTCAGATGTGGATATATAAGCCCATAATAAGCAGTTATTAGAATAGACAAATCGCAATACAATTTTAAATTTCTTAGTGCAGAAATACCAGAACTAATCTTAACACTAATACCGCTAATTTGGTCATTCCAGGATAACTTATTATGTATAATAAGACCCAAGAACTTGACTGAACTCACTTCTTCAAGCAAATTGTCACCCAATATGACACTTGGTGTCTGATTTTGGCTTTGTTTTCTATTAAAATACATATACTTTGTCTTGGCTGGATTTACTGCTAAATTATTCTTTTCAAAGTATTGATCTGTTGCATTGACTTGTAAAAAAGCCTTAAGTTCCAAATTTTCAACTGAGTTTGCTTTCATGCTCAAAGTTGTGTCATCGGCAAACTGAATTGGGCTATCCACATGATAAATCATTATTGTAAATTAAAAACAACACCGGACCGAGAACTGATCCTTGAGGGACACCATATCTCAGTTTGGTCTGATTAGACAGCCTTCATGCAACATTAACATGTTGTATTCTGTTATTAATAAATTAGTTTAACCACATTGCCTCTAATACCAAGCCTGTCACATTTATTAAGCAATAAACTGAAATTGACGCAATCAAATGCTTTGGAAAGGTCTAGAAAAATACTCATTACTTTATCTTTCCTCTCAAGACCCTCCACTAAAAAGTCCATTAACATGACTATAGCATCAATTGCCAATTTACCTTTTTTAAAGCCATACTGGCCTCTATAAAGGATATTACATTTGTTTAAAAATTCAAGTAGTTGCTTTAAGAAAAGTTTTTCAAAAATTTTACTGAATACTGACAGTAAAGAAATAGGTCTGAAATTGTTAATATCATCTTTATCGCCCTTTTTAAACAATGGAAGGACCTTAGCAGATTTCAGTCTGGATGAAAATTTCCCTTCAGAAAACGAAGTTTTCTTTTAACAAGTTCCCTTTTAAAAACAAGTTTAACTTGTTATTATTCATACTTTAGGCACTTAATTTCTTTATAAATTGTCTAAAACTAAATCCAACTAAAGCCAATGTGATCGACTCTTCTGCAGTTGGTTCAATTGCTTTGCGACTTCAACTATACAAAATTGTTTATTTTGATGGTTTTAATTTGTTTAAATTATCAATTTCCAATAAATAGTGCCACAATTGTTGTTTTAATCTATAATGTTAAACGAATGTTGTTTACGTTGCTCAAAAATGATTTAAACGAGAAAGTTTATTTTATAACCATTCATTTAAACCGTTTTCACTTTTTCAATGTATTTGTTGTTTTGTGTAAATAGGTAAGTTATGTAGTGTGTGTTGTTTTTAAATTTTCTTTGTAAAGTTCTCATTCCGCATTCTTTTTACCGTAATTGGGTAGTAAATGTTCTAAGACAATGCAAACACAACGGACTTTGCAAGACAAATAAATCAACACCAACACAACTTACGTAGGAGACAAATATAAAGTTTTAGTGACTTACTCGTATAAACAATGTTTACAATCTTTAATAAAAAAAAGTAAATAGCATATTCCTTCAAAAGATAAAAGTAACATAAAACGGACAACTGGAGCAATGTTGTAGAACCCAACTTGGTCATATATCCTCACTCTCTTCTTAAAGTACATTATGTGTTGTTACATTTCACTCAAAATATGTATATTTAAAAACTAAAACTGTAACTTTACAAAATATAAATTATCTTTTATTATAATTTAGTTACATGAATATATATGTATTATTTTTTTAACTTTTGAGTTTTAAATCTAACATTTAAATGTAGTTCAACATTATACAAAATTCGTAATAACTTATTTATTTATCAGTTAAATTCAGTGTTACAAGAACTATTAAGATATGTATTGTAGTGTTTTCAAATTCAGAAAACTAAATAAGTAGATAAAATGCATTGTATACATTTTTTGTTTCATAACTTTGAATTTATTTTATCAGATTGATATAAAACGTGTTAAAAATTACTACGTATCATTTCAGTATTATTCTTCCTTTAAGTCATTTTGTTCAAGTAGTAGTAACCTTTGTAAATTTCCTAAACCGAAATACAAAAAAAAAAGGGGGCCAAGGAGATGGGGTTGTCCCATTCCCAGGAGTTATAGTAGAGTTGGGCCTAACAAACCCTTCAAGGACACTTTACTCAAGACCGTAAGTGGGGTTACGTCCAACTCTGCAAGGAAGGACGTGACCATAAACATGGTGATGAATCATGTCCTGCACGAGGTGGCTCTGCTAATACTGAACATGGCGGATCTAGACTGGGAGCTAAACTTCCACGACAGGGACGGTTGTAGTGTACAGCCGCTGGGAGTAGTGACCCCACCAAGTCCCTAACTCAGAAATACACTCCATCACTTACACACACGCATGCATCCACACAAACCATGATAACATAGATATGTCACACAGCACAAAAACTGATCGGGCTGTTCTATTTGCCTGAGCGAGCCTCTGCACTTCGTCGGTACCCAGAGGGTACAGGGGGAAAACTGGGGAGGCACACCGTTCTGCCAGGTAGTACAGGGGCCCGACTCAGCCTAACCAGCATGAGTTGGCTGCCCTATCAACTGGCAAAAATCTCGCCTCTGCTTTCACCGCCAGATGTGACTGGATGGGACCATGCAGGCAGGGGCGGGGGGCCCCACCGAGGCCACTGGGAGTGACAGGAGCACGTTATAGGTGGTTGAGGGCGGATGGAGCAGTTTTAAGTAGTCGGAAATGCTATTTACTCATACACACACAACATAACAAATGCAATACAAACAATCAAAAGCAAATAAATGGAATGAATGACAAAAAAGAAAAAACTTTTAACGTGCCATTTGTTTCAGAGTCTCCCAGCTCATCCCAAGAAAAAGAAGAATCTGGGGTAGTAGGTCTACCCCAGGACGAATATACGCAGGGATCGTTGATGTCGATCGGCTCGAGTAACTACGAGACAGCCCTGTTATATTCACCTTCAAACCGAAGCTCGTCACAGGGTCCGACAGTCTCTGTTGACAATCTGTGGCCGAAGGAGGGTGGAGAGGTGAAAGATGTTCAGACACCTATAGAGGTTGCTTCAAAGGTGGAAAAAGTGAAAAAAAAGGAAGCCGACAAGCTGGGAGAGGAGGCAACGGATGGGGGCACGGGCGGCGGCACAAGCTGCTGCTGCGGCCGGAAACGGGGTAGAGACCACCCCGACGGTGCAGGGTGCCAGACCTCTTGTAGCGAACTCCCCTAGCTTCAAGTCAGACAGGAAACGGCCTAGGTCACCGGGACCTGGAACATCGGGTACCCAAAGTGTCGGCCTGATCTCCGAAGAGGAGAAAAAGGCACAACCAGCGGGTACCACACCGGAGGATGTTACTCGTAAGAGAACAACCAAAGGTACGTACGCCAAGGTAACCACACCTGGATTCAGGGTGGCTATTGTACCGGAGGCTTATCCAGAGGATAAGCTCTTGGATGATGATAGTTTGAACGGGGTGAGGAACGCCATATTTGAGGCCATGTTTAGCATGCCAGAAGAGGAGGCGGTTCCAAAGTTCCGGGATAACTATATATCCAAAGGAGCTGTCATCGGTATTTGTGCCGACCAACGCTCTGCAGATTGGCTGCAGAGTATTATCCCCGGTCGAGAGGTCGGGGGTAAGAAACTTAAAGTAATGAAGATGGAGGACCTTCTTCAGTACAAGAAGGTGGTAGCCTGGTTCCCTGGCCCACCTGTACCTACTGAGAGGGTCCTGAAGATGCTGGGAAGGAACGAAGGCCTTAATACCAAGGGCTGGAGGGTCTTCGAGCGCAAGGAGGACGGAATGAAAGGAATTCCGCCTTGTGCTCAGCATCGACTCCATCAGTGCTGGAGTACTGGAGAACAATTACAAATGGAAACCTTTCTATGGCTTCGCTCAGGCAGCATTTACACCGCTGGGAGAGAAACATAGGTAGGAGGAAGATAAAGAAGGAGAGAAGCAGTAGGAGATATGTGACATGGGGAAGTTCCAACACCAACGCTAGAGGGGAGGCCCTCCTCAATTACTTAAGCGGAACCAATCTTATGGTTCTAAATACTAAGAATGACCACACCTTCCAAAATAGGCTGAGGAAGGAGGTCATAGACATAACGCTTTGCTCCTCCACACTTTTTGGAAGAGTGAATGGGTGGCAAGTTTCCACGGAACCAACACTCTCTGATCACAGGCGCATTCAGTTTAAACTATGCGGGGCTGAGACAGAGAGCAGGCTTATAAGGAACCCAAGACAGACGGATTGGGATTCCTTTAAAGAAAGCCTGCAGGCAAAGTTAAATGATGGTCCTATCCAGACCATTCGCAATCATGTAGACCTTGAGCTAACTGTAGGCCATCTACAGGAAGCTTTAACAAACTCTTATGAGAGGAATTGCTGCATGCTTAAAGCTCAACCACAGGTTCGGGGACTGCGGTGGAACCAGACTCTGGAATCCCACCGTAGGCAGACTCGCCAAAGCTTTAACAAGGCCAAGCTGGCTGATAACCCTGGAGATTGGGAGGAGTTTAGGCAAAGGCAACGTAATTATAGACGAGAAGTTCGGAGGGCATCTAGATCTTCTTGGAGGACCTTTTGCAATGGCATTGAGACCATCTCCGAACTCTCAAGACTTCAAAAAGTACTTGTCAGAGACCCTGTAGGAAGACTCGGTCCCCTCAAGCTTCCATCAGGGGAAATGACAGAAACGGAAGAAGATACCCTGAGGTATCTATCAACAACACACTTCCTAGGATCCGCTGAAACTGTGACATTGCGGAAAGAAAACATCCCGGATGTGACAGGGAAGGTTGACTGGGAAATAGCAAAGAAAATAATAACTGGTAACAGGGTCAAATGGGCAATAAAGTCCTTTGACCCTTTTAAAAGTGCAGGACCAGATGGAATATTCCCAGCTCTTCTTCAGAGGGGCGGAGATAAGCTGGTGCCATGGCTAATAAAAGTATTCAGGGCATCTCTTGCTCTAGGACACATACCTAGGTCATGAAGATTAGCGAAAGTAGTTTACATCCCTAAACCAGGGAAAGGAACTTATAGTAATCCAAAAGACTTTCGACCTATTAGTTTAACATCATTCCTACTCAAAACGTTGGAAAGACTGATAGATAGATACATAAGGGATGGAGCAGTGACTGCAAATCCTTCTTATAAAAATCAACATGCATACATTGCAGGCAAATCTGTCGAAACAGCACTCCACCAACTGGTAGCCAGGGTGGAAAAGGTTCTGGAGCAGAAAGAACTTGCGATGGGAGTTTTTGTGGACATCGAAGGGGCGTTTAACAATACCTCCTTCAAATCCATGACAGACGCATTAATCAAGCGTGGGGTAGAACACACTATCACCCGCTGGATAAAAGCTTATCTCGAATATAGAATGGCGATCTCACAATTAAACAGTAGTGAAATTAGAATTGAGGTTGCGCGTGGATGCCCAACCAATTGAGTGAGGGGAGATCTTTCACCTCTCTTGTGGTCTATGGTAGTGGATGATCTGCTTGTGGGACTAAATGAGAGAGGAGTTCCTACCCAAGGTTATGCGGACGACATATGCATTCTGGGAATAGGCAAATTCCCAGGGACCGTATCTGACATAGTCCAAATCTCACTCAAATGGTTGGAACGCTGGTGTGAGAGAATGGGTCTAGCTGTAAACCAAGGGAAAACAGATCTCATTCTCTTTACTAGGAAACGTCGGACGGATGGTCTGTACATGCCCAGTCTACTGGGACAAAGACTTACATGCTCCGAAACAACAAAATACTTAGGTGTCACCCTAGACACAAAGCTGATCTGGAGTGAACACATAAGAAGAAAGGCAGCAAAAGCGTGTAACGCTTTCTGGGCATGCAGGAGAGCGATTGAAACCTCATGGGGGCTTCGGCCCCAGATGATGAACTGGCTCCATGTTACTATAATACAGTAAGACCGTCTCTAACGTTTGCCTCTATAGTCTGGTGGCCTGCTACCAGGAAGGAATGGGCAAAAAGAGAACTTAATAAAGTACAGCGGATGGCCTGCCTTGGAATCACGGGGGCCATGAGAACTACCCCCACAGCGGCCATGGAAATCCTGTTGGACCTCCCACCTCTGGACCTCATGGTACAGGGGGAGGATAGTAAGGCCGAGATGAGATTGAACACAGGAGGGAGTTGGTCAACATCTCTTGCAAGAAATGGACACGGTGAGTGTCTGAACAAGATACTGGAGTGGGATCCGATGCTGCAAGCCGGTACGGACTACATGACTCCTAAGTATAATTTCAATAGCAAATTGGAGGCTATTTTTCCGGCTCGGGAAGAGTGGCTACGGAAACAATTAGATCTTGTAAATGGACAAATCTGGTTCACGGTCATGTTTAAAACATACAAAGGTACGGGGGCCGGAATGTACATGCATAAAGGACCGTAGATCCAGGGAAGATACTCTATGTCGCTAGGTCTATACTCTACGGTCTTCCAAACGGATGTATACGCAATACTTGCATGCGTAAAACGAATACTGGAATCAGGAAGCATGAGCACAGATGTTGCGATATGTTCTGATAGTCAGGCGGCTATAAAGGTCATTATAGCTACAAAAACAATATCAAAATTGGTCTGGGAATGCAAATTACTGCTGGATAAGTTGTCAAAGAGTAGGCAAGTAAGACTTGTTTGGGTCCCTGGACATGAAGGAGTGGAAGGGAATGAAATAGCAGATAAACTGGCTAAGAGAGGAGCAGAAACTCCTCCGATGGGCCCAGAACCAATGATAGGAATATCAAGAGGCTATGGGAAAGAAAGTGTAAAAAAAAAAAGTTCAATCAGGACACTTGCGTAGATGGAGAGAGACGGTAAGAGGTCAGAGACAGGCACATGACTTCATTGAAGGCCTGGATGGACACCTAAGCAGAACACTGCTGGGTCTTGGCAGGCCGGAAGTGAGATTGTTGGTAGGTCTACTGACGGGACACATCTCTCTGAGGAGGCACCTCCACCTAATGGGGCTGGAGAACAACCCATTATGTCGAAGGTGTGGAGAGAAGGAGGAAACTTCTTTCCACGTTTTATGCGAATGTGATGCCCTCGCATCAATGAGGCAGAAATATCTGGGACAAGGATACCCTGACACCAGTCATATAGGAGAGGAAGGCCCCCACGAACTCCTTCGTTTCGCAAAAAGGGCGGGTTTAATGTAAACTGCTGCCTGGACATGTGGCACAGAGGACCTCATGGTTTAGGTGCAGTGGGTCCCAGTGGTGGATCACATAAACCTTCTAAATAATAATAATAATAATACCAAAAAAGGCAATGTTTACCAAGACTATGGATATTCTAGCTTTAATCACATTTTTTTAATTAATTTTGTGAATTTTTTAAACAGACCAATTTATTATTATCATGTAAGAATGATTAAATATATGACATACTTGATTTAGCGAATGAAGCAGAATAAAGAACTGTGTGAGAATTAAATAAATAAAGGCATTTTTAAGTTTGACTAATTTCATCATCAAAAAAGTAAATTTAGAATCGACAGTCGATTTATAAAATATTAAGATGAACCAAGTATATCTATTTATGTTAAATTAGAGACCTAATACTAATAGAAAACTTCTGTGTATTCCTAAACTTAGGTAAATTTTCAAAGTTTAGTTAAGAGTGTTCTTACATTAAAAGTGGAATAACTTAATACATGAGTTATGTTTAATCTCTTTGACATTAGAATAAAAAACTTTATTTTACTTTACTGGATATTTTTTATTATAAAACTAACGCTTCCACAACATGGACCGATTCTTAATATTGGAACCATCTTCTTTGTTGTATAAAATAGCTTTAAGTTTAACTTCAAATAGATGTTTTAAGCCAGTAAGTTCATGTGTAATAGTTCACTATTTTTGTATTTCTGTTTTAATCTTTACAAATGAAAATCATGATAAAGTATTAGGACAAAAAGAAACTGTCAGTATGATTAAAATAATGTGGAAACATTTATTGAGATGTTCGCTCTTAGATTAACTAACATGTACAAGTCGTAAATTCTTTGTCTAGTTGCTTTGATCAAGATAAGCCACGGGCACAGCATTGTTTTGTTTGCTCTTCCCTAGAGAAGTTAAATTACGTAGACGGTGTTTTGTTAACCTTTCAGAGGTCGCATTAATTTTGAAACACTTAATTAATTAATGTTAGCTCACGGATTATCCCACCATTTTACAATATGAAAGGGATTATTTGTCAAATGAATACTTTTATTGGTAATATTGTGAAATATAAATACAAAACTAAAGTTATATTAGGATACACAACCAAAACAACTATTTACATTAAATACACAAATTTAAAAAAAAAAACTCAATATGTCACACACTGAATAAAACTCCGAATTTGCAGTGACACGATGCACGGAATAGAAAGCTCCGTGATGCAACGAAGAAAGTTTCAAATTAAAAAAAAATATTAATAAGTGAAAGGGGTTGTAGGCGGTTCCTAGAAAGAGACTCGTGAAATAGGCGGGAAATTATGACAGACGATTATAAAGAACCATTTTTTACGCTATAATTTAACCACCCTGAGGAAAGTTTCGTGGTGCAACCTATGGAAGGTTAATGCATTAATTCAATAATAAATAAACATATTGGGTTATTAAAAGAATAATTACTTTCTCAAAACATTGGATATTGCTTCTTGCGTGTTTTTAGTGCTTTTGTATATGAGATATAGAATTTTTTAAATATTGGATTATCACTTTGCTAAATCCGATTTTTTGGTGCTTTTACATACCAGATGTAGAGTTTCGCCAAATAATAGTTTGTTGTAAAAACTAAATTGAATAACCTAATTTTGCGCAATTGTATAACCTATCGACCAATTCTAATTTAATTAAAATGATCTACTTTTAGACAATACCGTAGTGATTGTATGGTATAAATAGTTTGTATAGAAAACTTATATGTTTATAATATAGGTGTATGTTAATTCTGTATATCTTTTTGTTTACTATGATTTATTCCTAACAAATTCACTATAAAACACTAGTAAATTAAAATCAAAAGTGTAACTTCATTGTTTATAATCAAAGTCTAAGAAGTCGGAGTGAAACAAAACAAAAATATTATTCCAATTAGTTATTCTCTTGTTTGTTTTTACTCGCTCAAAGTAAAAATAATTAATATTTAACGAGTTACATATACAACTACCTATTAATTAACTTATAAAAAGCAACTATTATATTAATTAAAGTATATAAAACATCTTTTTTGACAGAAAATAGGTTTATACTATTAAACATGTATACTTCTAACTGTAAAATTTCAATAAAAGTTGCCTTTACACTTTAAATAATACTTTTTTACCTTGTTTCCGTCAAGTAACCTATATATATATGTATAAATTACTCAACCGATGTCATCAAACATTAAAGTTAATTCACAAAACACACATAACACATTTCACATTTAAAGTACGTTTCGGTGTACGCCTTATGGCTACCTGACGGCGACTGTTCAATCTGTTGTCTCGCGCACTCGGAACCTCAAATTAAAATTTGAGTCTTTTGTGGATTTTAAGACATACGATGGTTATACAATTTAATTAACTGTTTCACAACATTAATAAATTCACAGAACATTACTTATTTGCACCAATGTAAAGCAGTACTAAACCCAATTTTGTACGATTTTATTTGTTTAAATGTTTATTTTTTTGCATGAACAATTTACTTGATTTAGTTTTACTATACAAGTTTAAGTAGAAACTATACGTTAAACTATACGTTTAAAGTAGAAACTGATTTCAAAGAAAGGTAAATACTATTTTGACTTCTCAATTGATTATAAAACGACAATAAACAGCCTACAGTTGTGAATTTTTTAACTATGTAAGTTCTAATTTAGATAAAAAGACAGATGAATCTTATTTCCTTGAATATGCATAGTATTTATAATACTTTTTAAGATTAAAATCGTTCAGTGAAATTTGTAATATCAAAACTTTGCTAAAGCAGCTTGCATACTTTCATCTATATATAAAAAATCCAAATACCACTCACTGACTCACTCATCACGAAATCTCAATAACCACCTAACGGATTGGAACGAAATTTTGTATACAGCTTCCTCTAGGGCAGTGGGTTCTAGCTAAGTAAGGTTTTCAAAATTTTTTAAATTTTAGGAGGTTTCGGGGCTGTCAAATTTACTGAAAAACCCCATAAGTATAATAGTATACATAGTATAATATATTTATTGAAATATTATGTTGGTTAATATACATTTAACTTTGATTTGTCTATCCGAGCCAAGCCAGATTGGGCCAGCTAGTACAATATAATCATAATTTGTATATAGACTAATATATCTTTCTGAAGATTCTAGTTGCTAATACAAATAATAGCAAATTGCAATTGCAAGAAATATATTTTGCTGAACAATAAAATATATTACAAATGAATATGGACGGATTTTATAAATGTGTGATTGCATTAATATAAAAAAAAATTAATTATAATAACTATTGTTTGTTAATTAATTGTAATAATATTGTATGCAAAATTAAAACAAAAATATTACCGGCGATGTATGAAAGATTAGTACAAAAATATTTGTATATGTCACATTAAAATTTGTATTTTATTTAGTTAATTTAAGGTGGATGTAGTAACTGTAAAATAAGGTTAAAAATACTTCATGCATTACAGTACATTTAAAATATAAAGATAGCATAATTCTTAAGATAAGTTGATATCATGAAAAATATCTTTGTTTCAAAAATACAACTTTAAGAAGTAAAATATGCAATTGGTTTGGCAAAATAATATAATTTTACTAAGATGGTAAAAATATTCTTTTTTAAATTTAATAACTGTATCAGTTCAGTGACAGTTTTGTTCTATAACAAAATAAAATAATTTAACACATAATGTTCAATTATCCCATTTAAAAGAGCATACAAATTTTAGCTAAACATAAAATAAAAGAATGTTGATTTTTATTAATAAAATACATTTTATAGGCTAATTTAATTAAAAATCTACAATTAGAGTTTAGTATCAATATAAATATGTAGTTTAAGATATACATGTTTACTTGGAGCCATTAACAGATGATTTACAATTAATTAATCTAGATTCAAAATTATTATTACTGACATATTTTCTAAATTATAAATACTATAATATTTTTGAATGTTACGCTGTGTTAAAGTTACAAAGTTATCTTTCGAGGGTATTACATTTGTTATTTATTTATTTTTGTTGTTTTTGACAGTAACTGATATATTTAAGTTGATAATTTTAATAAAATGTTTTTGGAAGGCTGTTAATTAATTGTTGTTTGTATTTGTTTACTATTGCTAAGAAAACATTTAAGTTTAGCAGATGTTACAAATGTTTATCAGAGAGTTAGAGGTACCCCTTATATAATTATTGCAATGTCCTGCCGTCATGAAGTCATAAAAAATAAAGTGTTAACTGTTTTACCTCGATAACTAAAATAAGATTTCCGTGATTAAGGGGATTCACCACTGAAAATAGTAGTGAAAAATCATGAAATTTTCAAAAACAAATTTTTTGTCTTATTTTGTCATTTGGAACCTACTGAACAAGAATATAGTAGTCTAAGACCTATATCTTAACCCTAAGTCTGAAAAAATAACATTTTTTGCATACGCGTCAATGGCTAGCTATGGCTACTTCAATGCATACCTAGAGCTAACAGAAATGCAAAAATAATAATTAAAAAAATACCTAAAAGGTTCTAACCTAACCTATTTAGTCACAGTATGTTTACCTGTATTTAACATTTAACAGTAGAATGTAAAACAACGTCGTTGTCTGCAAAAATATTAGGTTAGAGTCGAATAGTAAAGTTACGCCCTTGAAATATTAGTGTTAAACATACGTTTACTTTCAAACACAGTTTTCCGAAAGTTTGAATTTCGAAAAATTGTCAGACAAAAATCGATATATCTTGAAAACCAATTGAAATACAGAGTTCATATTTTCACCACATATTCAATAGGCCTTTTACTAAATATTTAGGTAGAATTAGATTTTTAAGTGACAATGTTGTTTAGAAACATAATTTTATATATATGAATGTTTTTTTGAAAAACAATTTTTAAGTTTACTCTATGATTTTTTGAAAACCACTAATGCTACCATGATAAATCTACCTAAATATTTAGATTAGATAATTATCTTCAAAATGAGACCATGAGCAGTGCAATATGTTGGATAGTTTCCTAGATATATCACTTTGAAATATGGTCTGAAAAACGTAAAAAAAAAACAGTTTTTATTCACTGTAGACTGTATGTGACAACTTTTTGGCTATTTCATATTTTTGTATTTTTTACTACTAGTCTACTCACTAAGAAAAAAAGGTTAAGCCATTTTTATTGTGTGTTTCAAAAAAAGTATTTTTTCAGTGGTGAATCCCCTTAAATCATGCTCCCCATAGATTGAAACTGCAAGTAAAACGTTTTGATAATTATTGATAAGTAAGTATTGTTTTTGGTTACTTTACATTTTGTGCCAATAATATGGCAAATTTTTAATTTATATTAGGCTTTCTCAAGTTTTGAAGTCGGTTAAGAATAGCTTTCAATCTTAGGTAATGGTTGGTAACAAAAATAAGTTTAGTCAACAGGAAATACAATTAAGTCTTAAAACAGTTAATTTATCGTAACATCAAAACAAGGCAATAAAAATGGCATAAAAATGTATATGAAACCCACTCTTACAATATATGAAGAGCCTTCCTTCCCTCCCTATCAAACAAACTTTGAGCTCGTTAGTCAGGATTTTATTTGAAGTAAGGAAGTAAATATTGCTGAAATAAAAACTGATTGACCACAGGGAAACAAAAACATAACAGACAAAATGTATTATCAAACTTAAACAAATTAATTATTGATAGTTAATTAATTATAGTTTTAGCACATATATGCAGTATTTATTTATACTAATTTGATTATATAAATTAGATACTTATAACTTTCGAATCAACGTACGTGTTTACCTTAACGCGTGTAGTAGTTATCTATGGAATAATTTTGTCGTGTTTACCCTCTTTTTCCTATTTATTAAAAAGCAAGTATTTTTATTAATTTTACCTTTAAGTATTTTGGTTTAGATTTGTATAACTATATAAACATTAAGAAAATTAGAACAACTTTCATTTACTGGTTTCACAAATATACTAGAATTAAGCTTTCGTTTACTATATACGTAGACGTAGGTAAATATATATATACGTAGTAACTATTTGGGTTTATTTTCCTTGCTTGAACTACACTCAAACGAACGAAATTTTAAATGAATGTGTTACATTTTCCACTTTGACAAAGTCATAAAAGATAATTTAATAAAAGTTCTTTACAAACAAAAATACGTTAACTATTTTATTCTTATTGATTTACTTTTCTAAGACAACTATTTAAATTAAAGCTGATTTTTAGGAACCTGTTATCCAGTACTTGATAATAGCCTATCATGTATTGTTGGCTAGCATAAAAAAAAAATATATATAAAATAAAATAAAAAATAAAAACATTAAGAAGATTATAACATGTCATTTTGTAATTAACTTTTGTCGTACAAATTTAGCACTGATTTGATTTTATGTTTAGGCTTATTTTTATTCTATTTACTCACAATACAAATTTTATTATTTATCACAATATTTATTTTTGCAAACGCTGTTTTAAATAGATATGACAAAATATGGTAAATATATTTGAAATTATAGATATAAATAATATATGATGAAATCATAACCATTTCAGATCTTTTTATAAATAAATATCAAACTTATAGTTTCTTCAATGTTGTGTCTCATACCACAGAAGTCAATATGTTGTTGAAACTGTGCAGAATCAACTTAAGATTATGATGAACTGTGGTAGAATTGATAATTTTCTATTGAATAAGTTATTATAATTAATACAATAATATGATTAATTCATATTAAATCCCCAGCTTGAGAAGTTATAGTGTTTAATGTTTTTGCTGTTGAAGGAAAATTGAATTATTTTTATAATATTTACTACAGAAATACATTAGTGAATTACATATTTTCTAATGTGAAATATTTATGATTTGTAATAAAAACATCAAGCAGTTACTGTAATAATTTATAGTTGTCATAAAAATAGTAAATTAAATCGGAATTACTACTTATCATAAAAGCTCATTTCTTTTTATATTGCAATGTTATACATTTAAATCTTATAACATGATTGCTACTGTCCATATTGTTTTCACTAGGTTTGGTTTTGTACTGCTAAATACACAGAATCAATAATGTGCATTAAGCAAATAGATATTGAATTACATACAAATTCAATACGACTACTTACATGCACTTTAGAGTTGTAATTTATTCCCGTATACAACATACACAGATTTGTTCCAGTAAAGTATTTATATATTAATAATTTTGAAGACAAATTAATACCAATTAATATTTAACTGTGTGTGTGTTTTTCCAAAAAAACAAAAACTATAAATTAAATTGTTTTAGGTGCAGCCTATAAATATACATGCACAGAAATCATATCTAAATTGTAGGTTTAGACATTATGTAATAGTGATTTTAGTCGATTTTATTTTATTTATAAAATTACAATCTACAATGCTGTCTCAGGTTTTTCTTGAATTCTTCATTTTGAAACTAATGAATTCTGTCAGTGTATAGCAATCAAGGCAACTTAATTAAAACGTTTTGTTAAATAAAGTTTATTATACAGATAAAATAAAACCTGAACACACAATCTCACAACAAATACATTTACTAACTTCAAACGCGTTTCAACAACAATTTCGCCACCCTCAGTGATGCACGGTCTGCAGTAATCAAACTATAACTAACTTAAAAATATTTTATTAAAGATTAGTATTTATTTATGTGATGCAATTTTGTTGTGAGTATCGATGTGGTGTCTCAAAAAAACAAACAAACAAAAGAAACATATTTAATATATATATAAATAAAGTCAGTTTGCTGCTATAGCTTTTGCTGTGAATGAATTTGAAAAACATTAGACACACCATGAATCTAGTGGTTTGGGCATTTATTTCAATATAATTAACTTTTGTCTACCTGAACAGTAAAAACTCTGCCCTTTTTATTTTGTTGCGTCCACAAATCCATAAAGTTCACTAACGTCTAATTTTCAACAATGGCAATTACTTTCCTTTAGTCATTCAAACTCAAATTTGTTGAATTATTCTGGTATTGTAATTTCTATTCCTAACGTTCTTCTTTACAGTTTCATCAAATCCTAATTCAACAGCTGTACCTTGTATACATTTTCATTATATAACACGCATTCCCATATTGCCAAAAATATTTATTTAGCAAGTATTGCAATGTCGCCTTGTTATCAATGCCAACTTGTATCACAAGTTTTATTAAGTTTTAATACTCATAGCCTACTTAATTTTAATGACTTATCATTTAAATAAATTGAAGTAATTAACTTAAACCAGCCGTTCTAAGAAGCTTAATACATTTTAAACCAATTCAGGATTGGGATATAATCTCTAAAAATAAAATCGTACCTTGTTGACAGATTTTTGGTTAAGCTTTAAGATAAAACGTAGTGCAAAGATATACGTAGATACACTGTTTTGTATAACAAAAACATTTCAGTTATAAAAACATAATCCTATTACACAACCGAATGTAAGACGTTCTCTAGTACTACTCCGTCATAGTAAAGAGTGTGTAAATTAGCCTGACACTTGTTCAATAACTAATCAGATGTTTATCTAAGTAGAAAGCCGAGCTCATAATATAGAAACAAATAACCTTTTCATTATATTGGAATTTCCATTTTTCTAAACATATTAATGTGTTTTGTGAATCCATATCTCTTATTAAGAGTTTTAAGGTAGTTAATGATTTTATAGCCAACTGTTTTGTGATTTATTGATTGATAAACTAACTTATTTCAGTTAATTATTGTTCATTCTATGGGAAACAGGGTTCTATCACAATCAATTTAAAAACTGTAACTAACAATAGTAATATTTAGTGATACACAGAATTTGAGATAGAGTTTGCATACAGTATTTTAAAATTATTATTAGGCAAAATTACATTTTAATATTAAAATATTTTCAATTGTATATATATATTGAGAGAGAAACTGTATAGTGTTTAAATAACGTATTAAATATAATTAATTTGTGGTTAAACCACAATATAAATCAAAAACTTAACTGATGTAATTTATTTGCAAATTACAGCTCTATAATAATATCTTAAAAACTTATAGTGTTACATCGAAAGAATAAACTAATAGAATAATATTATATAAATTTATATAATTTGATAGTATATACAATTTTATTTGCCTTTTAAAATGTCTTATTTAAAGATAAGTTTCAATGTTGGAACTATAACTCTTAACTAGTATATATAGATTATTCTTTACTGGTTTCGTCTACGGTTGTTTTCTTATTTTACATTCAGGTTTTTTTAGACGTAGTTCATAAATAATACTCTATACTGCAATTAATGTATTATTTTAAATACACAAATATTCCTGCTCACATTTATTATTCACAAAATTGCTTGCAACTGATTCTAAACGTGTTTTAACTCCGCACGGGAGTGCGCAAATTCATCAATAAAATTAGGGATTTACGTCCGTTGCGCAACTGAGTCAAAACACATATTTCTATTTAAACCACCTAAACAAAACATCTGTATGATATGCATATTTTTTTAACACGAAAACCTTAGCGTTATGTTATTATAATATTTTACTTTGTGTTAAGAGTTTTTCGTTTTTGGTTTTCATTCAAACTTTATAGTTATTCAATCATAATAATTTTATTTTTTTTATTGCTACCTTTTTTTTGTTTTTTTAAAAACTAATTTAAAGATTGTAGGTAGTTATTTATGTTATTAATTCATTTGAATCGAAGCTGTAATAAGTGGTTGATATTTGTGAAGTTTATCAACTTAAGTTATTTTACTTGTTAACTAGTTTTAGTTAGTTTAGTTACAGTTTGTAAATTAAAAACATTTTTTTTCCATTTAAGACCATTGTCATACCAGACAATTATGACAAAAATGGTTATTTCTTATATATTTTTTGTATTCATATAAATGTATTCTTCTTAACATTTTGGAAACCCTGTCTTTTTAACTTCCTTCTTATTCACTGCAGCAGCTCAACTCTTGATTTACAATACACTATAGACTTGGTAACTAGTATGATTACGACTTATTAAAAGTGGGCTGACTAACCATGTTGCATTCATAATGTAAGGGGGTAAATAAGACGGGAATGTTCACTTGAACTTTTGTCAAAGTCATTAAAACTTTACTCGTTATCTAAACTTTAGTTAATAATTATTACAAGCGAATACTGAAACGTTATTACTTTAACACAACTGATACAAACCTTCAAGTATCTCGTATGATTTTTGAAATCTTGAATTTCTTCTCAAAAATATTTGTAGCTAGTAATAACTTTGCCTTCGCATGTACAATTAAAGTAAAAACAACAAAGTTGTTTCAGATTTTCTTGATTAGTTTAATATTTACATTAATTTAAGATTTATATATAAAAAACACAAATATTATTTTTTGTTTACTAGTTATCACTTTAGTTTATTCTATGGCATATTATATCCATCAGACTGTATCAATATAGCCTATACGTAAAAATGTATACTTTATCTATGTTATATTTTAATAGAATAAATTTAAATACTAATTACTAAAGATTAAATTCCAGTAAACTTATATTATATTAAAATAGGAAACTTAGTTCTTTAATTAACTAGTACAAATATTGTAAAGTTATGAAGCGTAATTGGTGTATTGATCATACAGCACAACGTAGTGATTGTAGTGGAAATATAACATTGGTCAAAACAAAGCCCCAGTTAAAATAAGTCTAGTTTATATAATTATTAAAGATATAATAAGAACGATATAGTTGTATTGGTGAAATTTTTTCTCATAGAATTTAATATTCTCCTCGCATGTGGCGTATTAATCTATAATGAATTCTGAGAAAGAGTTTATATAAAGTTCTGGAGGAAGTGTCTATATATCATTTAAACTTTGCTTTACATCCTAGTTCATTCAAACAAAGGTAACGCAGGAGGACATTAACCAATGGACTAGTTTGTGACTGTTTGCAGGTTACAAATTTAGTTTAAACTTTGCTCATGTCTTCCATTAGTATTGTTCAGATATAAAGATGTATCAGTAAGTTTGAAAATACATTTGTATATGCCAACTAATTATATTAAAAAAACTATGAAGATAATATAACGATAAAATAAAGAGGACGTTTAGTTTGATATAATACATTTATAGAATTATTAATATATTTATAATTAGTTTTCGAAACTAAAACTAAAATAATATTAACAGCGTAATTATTTAATGCAAATATTAAACGCTGTAGTTTTAGAAGCTATACTTTCTTATAATGGCAACTAAACGTTTTTCAGACAAAATTTAATTTGAAAAACTCTGTAGTAACTGGAGGACATAATATTTTAACAAACAGTTTTTACTGGATTTTTGACCTCAGACTGGTACCTCAGATTGGTATCTGCAAATAATGTAGATAAGATTTACATAATATATTACAGGATATGTTTTAATCGGATTTAAATAAAGCAATACCCTAGAATTGATAATATTCATCGAAAGAAGTATTATAATGTTTCAAACAGGCTTTCGAATTATTTTTTAACGTGACTTTATGACACTACGTTAATGGTTTGCGTAACATTTTAATAGTAACTGCACCTCCAAAAATAACAAATAGAATGAAAAATATAACTTTTATGCTTAAATTAATATAAACTATCTTATATTTTACCAGTAAACTTTATGGCAAAATAGAATATATTGTATCTTATTTGGTGTGGAAAATAAAATATAAAAGAAAATCTATTATATATGTACATGTGAATATAATTTTGATATAATTACTGCTTAGTATATTGTAATATATTACATTACAATTATGTGAGAATTGAGACTGGCAGAGTGCATCTAGAACTTCAAGTGTTTAAAGAAATGTTAAACTGGTGGACTGCACTGCTTCAAATGAATAATGATAGTTTGCCAAGGCTGTGCTACCTCAAACTTGCCTCTATCTCCTCACAGGATGTCCCATACAATTGGGTTACCTGGCTTAGATGCAAGCTGAAAAGGATTGGAGCAGAAAATATCTGGAAGAGTCAAAACCACTGGGAAGTAATCAATTCAAGAAAAGATTTAGTTGCAAAATTCAAGAACAATTTAATATGCTTAGACATTGAGTCCGTTTTAAATTCAAGATTTAATGATTACTACAGACATATAAGCGGCTTAACCCCCTGTGAAACGTACTTTGAAGAGAATTGTCCTTTATACATACTTAGAATTATAACTCAGTTACGTCTTGCTGGCAAGAAGCATAATAGATTAATATTACAAAAAGACAACTATAGCTTTAACCCCAGTGAAATCTGCCCAATATGTGTAACAGGAAATGACACTATAACTCACCTTTTGTAGGAATGTGAAGGGTATAATCTTTTTAGAAGTAAATATTTAAACAATTCCAATTGTATGCATCATTTATATAATATAGAGTCAATTTTAACTTCAAACTCAGTACAGGCCATGAAAAATGTCTACCTTTTTGTTGTGTATAGCCTAAAACTTAGGAAATCCATTTTGAATTTAATGTAATAAATTAGTTTAGTAAATATCTTCAAATAACTAACTCATGTGTAAATGTACTGATATTGTTGTTGTTTGAATAATTTTGTGTTATTTCAGTATCTGAAATTGTGTTTCGTGTTATAGTTATATTGAAATAATTTTGTAAATATCATAAATACACCAAACAAGTTTTTAATTAGAGTAAACTAAGGAAAAGAACGAACAATGTCATGAAATATGTTATTTTTGTAAATGGTCAACATCTTGCTTATGTACACTGTACTTTAAAGCAATAAAGTTGTATTGTATTGTATTACATTACAAATTATTCATTCTCTTCGTCAAACATGTAGATTTGAAACAACAATAACTTAAATTTATTAGATTTAGTTAAACTAATCAATAATTACATTGCTGCTACTTCTGCTGTTGTTGTCATTTACTGAAATTTTTGTAAGAATATTGATTCATTTTATTTAACTGAACTTTATATTTAAGTCTTTCCTTATATACTACAATGAATTTGTTTTTTAAATACACATGCCTTTATTGATTAAAATAAATTTATTTTTTGTATTTAAATTTAGTCTTCATAACAATTTTAAATTAATTTAAATATTATATTTTTCGAGATTGAAAAGTTTTTTCCTTTAATTAAATTCGTTGTTATCTTTAAAGCTGTTGACAATATTTTTTAACAACAATTTATCGATTTATTCTATTCTTCTTAATATTTAAAATTATTTTTATATAATCAGTTACTTTATCGCAGAATACAGGTGCCATTGCTACTGATTTCAATTTATAAAAAAAAATATAGCCTACTAGTGCACCCAGCAATGCTTCGCTATTGTTTGATTTAATTTAAAGGGTAGTGAAGTTATTTCAATTCATTACATTGACATTGAAGGCCCAAACTAAAATTATGTTCAGTTTTTATCCAACTCAGCTGTTTTGTGTATATTATGTAACAACCAATGTTTGAATTGTATTAAAATATAGTAAGCATTTTTAGTTGATTTTTGTTTTTGTTTGCTTTAAGTTTGTCAAGCTAAAATAAAAAAAGCTGTTGGTTTTGAATAATAATAAACTGATTATAAATGCTAAGTAAAATTGCTATGGTAATGAATGTAAACACACATGTGTTACTAAGCACTTTATTAGAACAGATGTTTTTGTGCCCCTGATAAAATCAAAAGAAATCTTCCTTCCATTAGATTATCACTGAAACTTTGAAGTCTAGTTGGACACAGCCCTAATGTCCTAGGACTTCGGTAAATGGCCGAAAACCTTCCCAGGGTTAACCTGTGTTACCATGAAAAATTTAAAAGCAATCGGATGGACGGTTTGGTAACGCATAAAGGACAAATAGAAGATAGACAGACATACATTTGATTGTATATATATATAGATATAAAATTAGTTTACAAAGCCAATTTTATTTTGAATTTAAATAGATTTGAATTTCTAAGGAAGTAGTAAATATTTGTTTGGTTTTGTATTATTGATTAAATAGGCCTATTATTGTTCTACCTAAATTCCTTAAACGCAATTAGAATTGCCGGTTATAATGGTCAACTGAAATATAGCTATGCAGTAAGTAGAACTAAATAATATATTACATATATATATTTCAAAACATATTTTGGATACGAAATGCATTTAAATCTTCAAACAATTTTGAAGTAAAGAAAAATAGGTTGATATTGAAAAGTTTATCAGGTAAAAAATATATTTAAAAAAATATTTTAACTTTGAATCAACACATAAGTTGTAATGACTCCAACTGTCTTAAATAATTTAACAGGTTTTAGGATCAAAATAGCATTCAAGTTGTAGAGAAAAAAATATAGCTTTCAAATACAATAACTAGTAAAAAGCAGATGAAATTATAATTATACAAGATATACACATAACACTCATAGAGGTGGATGTGGCTAAGAGAGTAAAATACATGTAACATGAAGTACTTTATATGTTAATTTTAAAACTCAGTACACTCCTATTGGGATAATACACAACACGTTCAGAACATTACATCTGTGCACAGGATATTGCACTGCTATTTCCTAATCTGGTATTCATGGTGATGTTTTATTTCCTAAATATTCCGATTTTACTAGATAATTAATAATACTTCATACACATACATTCGTCAAGGTAAAAATGATTTTTTAAGTATAAATGGTTTAATTTTATACATGGAATTTTAAATTAAACTTTATTCCAATTAATGGTTTTTGAAAACGGAAAATTAAGACATCCAACATAGTTCCTCCGGAAGACCACCCCATGCCTGGGAAAGACATATTATGAAAACAGTTTTTATGGTCTCTTAACTGGTAATCCTTGAAACACATAAT
>JAGFPH010002271.1:24617-40217 GCA_018207615.1 Philaenus spumarius | reverse complement strand
ATTTTGTATTTTGTTCAATACATAGATGATTTATAACTGTAATATTGCCATTATTATTTGTATTGTTAAGTTGCAATAACTTCTGCGAGAACTAAAGCATATTTTGTGTTAGTACATAATATTATGTAACCTAATTAATTAGATGTAGGTTATTCGAATACACATTTATGTATCAACTTAGGTGTTTAACGAAGGGGTCTCTCTACATTATAAGGAATACCAATCAGGAATGTAATCAAAAATAAGTTTTATTTAGTGCTAGTAATGTTAATACATCTCTAGTGCAACATTTGAATCAAACCAAACGCATATACTTAAATAGAGAGCCCCCTTACTCAAGCACACACAAACCAGCTCCAACTTCACTTTATAGGGTAATTAATAGTCTATCAAAAGTTTTTAGTTTATCTTTGTGTGTATTCGTTAGAAATGTGTAATTTGCATTGATATAAAGAAGTAGCCAAGGCTTTATTAATTGTTTCCTTTTTTCATTTGACATATTTCAATTATAATAATAACTGAAACCAAATTTATACTTTCTTTTTTACTTTGTAGAACCGATATAGGTCAGGTAATATTCTAAAATAATATCATTTATGTTAGAACATATTATTTATGCAACGCGAACACTACATAATTTTAAAACTATTATAAATGTCATCATTGAGATGTTAATGTTGATTTTAATAACTTATTGCTCTCAAATACTATGCACGGGAGCATTCAACATAATTATTTACGGCGTACACAAATATTAAAAATAAAATTCACATGATATTTTATTTATTATTGTTATGTACTAATAACTCACTTCTTTATAACTGTATGTGAATGCCTTCAATTTATAAAAAAATGTAGACGAAGAAGTAGTGTAGAGCAACTATGTTCTTAACATAACAGAAATGTTCCGACAATATCAAGCTAGAAGCATGCAATAAGTAATTGAACTACGCTACCCACTGAACCAAAAAGCACACGAGCTTTACGAGTTTAAGTACATAATAAGGGTTCAACTCCCGGTCTTGGTCTATGTTTTTTCACTTGTAATTTAATTACATAATAAAAGCTTTTCAATAATAGTAACTGTCATTGTAATAGAATTCAAACTTTCTTTCTTGAGCATTACATAAGAAATAAAAGAAATGTTCTTTAAAAAAGCTACTTTTCGACCTTATGGGTTAATAAAAACAATATACGGTATTGTTTATTTTAGGAAATTATTTAAATAGATACAAAAACAATGCTTTTATTCAATAAAGTCAGATAGTTTGTCTAACAATGCGTTTTAAAAAGACATTTAAATATACTTTTTACTGAAATGTCTTAATTCCAGTAAAAAATAACACTGCTCTGTAACCCTAAAGTTTAATCTGTTCTTTAGTAAAGTTTTCTTTGTTATTTAAAAAAAAGTATATTTAACGTAATTAACTTAGATCAAGTTTGTTACAACTCCACCAAAACATTGAAGTTAGAAAAAGAGCATAAACACAAATATGATTGATTATTTAGGAAAGTATATTTGGTATTATGATGGTATAATATTGTTTGCATACAGCAACTTCCGACTCTACCCGGAGATACCCGCGCGGTAGCTGTCTTCAGTTCACAGCAGTGATACGTAAACAGCGTCCTTATACCTTGTTGTTTTTGTTTACCTCCTAGTAATAAATTAAATATAATAATGTGTAGACGACATTGTTCTTAACTTTTAAATGATGATTATTTTCTATATTCCAATCCATTATAAAATCAATAACCCGACTCTATTCCATTCCACGTGTTTCAGTTATGTCTCAAAACATCCAAATAGTAATAAAAAAGGCAAAAAAGTTTAAACATTTAAAAGATTTTCAATTTAAATTTTTTTTCCTAGACACCCGGTAGATTTTTACCACGAAGATAATAATGCACCAGTCGCCACTTCGCTTTACTTTACCATATCGTAAAAACAAAAGGTCAAGTCAAAATGAACTAAATATTCTGTCGGTTTTTGTTGGGAAGCACAGATTTTAATGCAATTTTCCCCACACCTGGATCGGCTTTAGGCTAAGTTTGTTCAAAATAGGTTTACTACAAGTAAAATATATTTTATATCTTATAGCATACTAATAACACCGTTCTACACTTTAGGCCACAATATCATGAGATCTAACTAACTCAAAGTCTCTGTGTGAAACACCTATTTTAATTACACTAAAATTAGAAAGGCCAAAAGGTTTTTTAATTTGCTTTTCAATTTTCAGTCAATTTGTGTCACAGCCGAGCTTACTAGACGAGCAGCTTTACACATCTCTGCCACTTTACTTCACTGCCAAGCATACCAGACGAACGCTTGGCACTGCAGTCCATTACAAACCGGAAGGCCTCCAAAATAATAACATTTTTAGTTTTGGTACAACAAAATCATATTGTACACATTTTCAAAAATAAAATTATGGAAATACTAAGAGTATACATGCGCTGTCTAGTAGTCATCACAAACAGTTCAAATACAAAAATAAAGTTTAAATTACGCCGAACATAGAAATGTTAGAACTATGTTTTACTATTAACTTCACATGTAATCATACTAGACAGACTCCTTTAATGTATCAGCCACTCAATCAAGCATACTAGAAAAACGCCTTTAAAATTTCAGACACTCTGTTCCACTTTATTAATCAAAAGGTATCCATTATTATTTCAGTTTTAATATACTAACAAAATTTTGATATTAAATTGTATATTATATTTCCAAAAAAATTAAGCTATACTATGATTTTCTAGTATAAATTAAACCTATGAATAACATCCGTCATAAGGGCCCAAATACATTTGTATTTACTGAAAAGGGCAAAACGATATTTTTTTTATGAAATAAGCTCACGAGTAGGTGTATTTGCAAAACTAATATATTTTAGAGAATAATTCATAATCGATAATATTGTAATTATATAACATTATTATTTGTGGTCTAGGATGGTTATCATTCTTTATACCTGACAATTTTCCAAAAATCTTCAAATATAACTTAGAGAAGCAATTGAAGTAGATAGCAGATAATATAATACAGTAACACGACCGTCTATTGCAGATTTTACTATGCTTCATCTGTATGCGTAGTACGTAATATTACCTTTGTGTCATATTAAAAAATAAATGTCTCTGTAACTAAATCTGACAGTTGTAAATATTGTTATCGCCAAGTAAATTCCTTCTCAAGATAAGACTTCGAACATATTTCTCGTTTGGCAATTCATTATAGTTATTCAATTAGTAACATTGTACTAATCTAATCATCACAAATATAAGTTATTATGTTGTAATTATTTTATAATTTAGTAATAATAAATTTTTTATTGAAATTTTTAATAACTTACGAATAATTTAATAGCTTTGCAGTTTAGTATATTATAAATAATATAATACCATTAGGATAGCTTAAAAAATTACAAAGTCTATTAACTAATGTAAAGGTAACAGTTATCCTAGAGATATTTTGGAATTAGTTTTATAAACAAAGAAAAGCAAGAATAAAATTGCAACAAACCATAAAACCGTAGGATAAAACTAGGCTCAACAATCTTACGTCGCAACTAAAGGAAGAAATTAGGTAGCTGACACCTTTAGTGAATACTAGATAAAACTGACTAACCAATGATCACAATACCAAATACTCACTCTGGAAAAATACTAGAAATGTAAAAAGACTAATTAGGCAAATACCGCCTATTAAATACATTGATGAAATCTGGGATAGAAAAAAAAACAAAAGGCAAGTCGTTTTGTTGAATATTCGTAAAATATTTGTCTACCTAATCCAGTAGTAAATAGTCAAGTGTAGATATAGTGTAGATATGCCATTAACCACACCAACTGAAATGAAAATGGAAATCAGAATGAGAACTGACCTCTAAAAATCTCCAGAGTTTGATGTTATAAATCTGCAAATTCTGAGAGAACTTCCTAGAAGAGCCTTGGTAAAGCTGACTAAGCTGATTAAAGCGTCGCCAAGATTGAAATATGTACCCCAAATGTGGAATATAGATGAAATTTTTATTATTCCTAAGCCTGGAAAACCACTTTACGAAACAATATCTCTTTTGACAAGTGTGTCAAAATTTTATGAAAATATTTTTTTTTTAAAGATTAAACTTATTATCGAAGATATAAAACTCATCCCGGATCATCAATTTCCGTTTCAGAAAAAAACATTCTACTATTGATGAGTTTCATAGAATTACTAATGTAATTAACTGTAATTGAAGAAAAGAAAGTTTGCTGGACAATATTTGTAGACGTTTCCCCGGCCTTCGACAAGGTTTGGCAAAAATATCTGAATCGCAAGTTCAAACTGATCCTTCCTGTTCAACATTCAAAATTACTGGAGTCCAAAATCTCAGATAGATACTTTAGGATTAACGAAGAAGGTTCCTAATCTGATTTGAAGAAATTGAAGCAGGGATGCCACAGGGCAGTGTTTTTCGAAAAACCCTAAATCTTCTGTATACCAATATTTTGTAGTGGTTTACCAATATTTGAACAAAATATTTTTGCTACTTTTGCTGACGACACAGCTATTTTAGCTTTTAGTGACAATAACTTTGAGTCCACCTGAAAACTACAAACAGCTAAAGCCGACATAGAAAGCTTTACTAAGAAGTGGAGTACCAAACTTTAGAAGGGAAAGTCTGTGCATGTTGATTTCAGCAATAGGCATATCGAGCACAGACTGAACTTTATGAATCATCAAGAGGTTCCATATGAAAATACAGATAAATATCTTGAGATGACTCTTCATGCCAAACTTAGGTGGAAGCCGCATGTAAAGGAAAAACAAGAGGAGTTTAAGCTAAAATGCAGCAAGATGTATTGGTTATTGGGTCGTTGTTCTGCCATTTCAGTGTACAACTAGCTATTGTTATATCAACAAGTCCTTAAGAACTTACTGTATAGCACTATGGGATTGTACCAGTCAAAGTAATAGAAATGTAATTTTTTCGAAATAAAAAGATTCGTGGTATCGTTGATGCTTCTTGGTACATCCGGAACGAAAACTTGCATAAAGAACTTGAGTTCCTGACGGTTAATAATGAAGTCAGACAAATCGCACGAAGTCACGAACAAAGGCTACATCCGCACATCAATGTCGAGGAATTCCAGCTACTCAACAAATATGGCTTAGTAAGAAGGTCGAAAAGAGTCAAATGCTTTTGAACTGTGTAGTTCTTAAGTTAGGTCACACTATAAAAAGACTATCCATTCTGGACTAAGTGATTATCAGTGGATAAAACTTATTAAAAATACTGTATTAATTTATTTCCATAAAAATACCTTATTGGTGTTATACTAGATTGTTACACAATAAAAAAAGTATATATATTTATTATTCGTACCATTCGGGACAACAGATTTATATTTGTTGGTTTTTTTTACATATGTTGGGTTAATCAAAGTGTACATGTAAAACGAATTGAATAAGTAACAAATTATGCATGGCAAAGTTATGCAATTGTTGACGTTTTTCTTAATACAGCATTACTTTTTTATTAGTAATCTAAAAACGCCTGAAAACACAAACTCTTCAAAAATCATTAATATAGGTAAATACAGCTGTTTTTTAAGTATATTACAAATAAGCAACGGTACATGAAAAATATTCTTAAGGAAGATATTTATACTGTAATTTTGTTTGCGTAAAACAGTTTTTCAATTTCAATTTTTACACAATACATATCGTACCAAATTTCTGTAAACTTTATTTTATTTATTTTAACAACAAACATTAAATATTTTGTATTCATACTGACATATTTTACGATATTAAAAACTTTGTTAACGCTCAAAGAATATTAGGGCAAAGACAAGTATTGAATGTAATAAATTTCAATTATTGTTGTCATTCAACATGTCACAATAACATTTACAATAATGTATGATCTTACATGTTAACTCATTTAAAAACATATTATTTGTTGACGAAAATATATTATCATCAAGGAGAATATGTATAACATAACATTGGAATACATTTATTAAAGTACTCACATTTTGTGAACAATAGGGATGTACAAATAATAGTATATTGCTTTCAGCTTAGCTCCATCTCACAATATCTATTCATATCTTTAGAACGTCTACATCAGCAATCGTTGAAATGTGTCCTCTTAACTGGATGTTTTCTTTTCTTACAAAAGGTATGAGAACGGGGTATACTTTCTTGCTTTCGTTTCATTTTACAATATGCTGTTCTAAAATATCGCTTCTTAATGTAACTGATCACTTACTTTATTATTTATTAAAGATCTGATGAATGATTTACGCACACAAAATATTTGTTTTGAATACAGTGGCATACATTCTCATAAGTGATTCAGCCTATAATGTTTAACTACTTATCCTTTTTAAAATTAATAATAACTTTTAGAAATCAGTTTGTGAAACTATTTTGTAAAAAATGATTGCAAGCACTATATATCTATTAGCACTTTCCTGTAAATCTATTAGTTTATAATGTATGTTTGCTGCTACACAAAGCTTCGATTTATATACATAGTTTATTCATTTCAACATATAGTACGACTGGAACTCTATTCTGTTGTTGAAGTTGTTTTTAAATTACAAATTACATGTTCAATTGAAATTATGTTTAGTCAGATATAACTCTCAAAGATATCTTTGTGTTAGTATGTTTTTTTTTAAGATAATAGGTTTTAAAAACAACATTAATTATAAGTGATGTTCTACTCACGTCAATGATCCTTGTCTGTTTTTCACTATCTTAAAAACAACAATTGCAATTTCGGACTTATCAGTCCATCATCAGGTTATATATAAAAACCCTACGAACACAAAATAACATACAAACAACACATATTCACTCCGTTTGGAGATCGTAAAAGTTCAATGCGCACTGTCGTATCGCGAACTTGACGTGCACGTCGTTTGGTAAATTAGCACTGACTGACGCTGGGGTACAGTACCGTATGTACTCCCTCCCTGTCTCGTGATTATCGTATCGAATAATTTGAATTTAATGATTGTTGGTCATTCAATATAATTGTTAGTTTCGGACTTTGAAGCTCTGTAAATTTCAAATTCTTCCAATGCGTCTAGAGTGTGTCCTATTCTACATTTGTGTAGTATACTCAGGTTGGTGTTGATGTCAGTGTAGGAATGGAGATTATTAATAAGATGTTTTGGGTACGTGGATTTTATGTTCCTCAGGTTACTGGGTGGTAAATGTTCCTTGAACCTTATGTTAAAAGGACGTCCGGTTTGACCTAAGTAGAAACTAGGGCAGTTGTTACAAGTCAATTTGTAGACGCCAGTTGCGTTATGTTTCTCAACATTAATTTCGATTTTTGTTTTAAATAGCGATTCTAATTTGTTGGTTGTACGATAAGTAACTATTGTACCTTCTTTTTTACTATTATATTTGGCTCTGTAAGTGTTTTGTGTCTTTTTCTATTATGTTTCGCTATTAATTTTTCTACAATAGTAGTCCTGTATCCGTCGGCCTGGGCGATGTGATTAATTAGGTTTCTCTCTTTCCATAGTTTTCAGAAGACATGGGGATGGATAAGAGCCTGTGTACATAACACATGTTTTGTTCTTGTGGGTGGTGGGACGTATTATGTATAGTTTTATAAGTAATTGTTGGTTTTCTATAGATGTTGAAAGTTATTTCATTGCTAATCCGAGATATGCTTAGGTCCAAGTAATTCAAGTTATTGTTGTTTTCGATTTCCAAGGTGAAAGTTAGGTTCGGGTGTATATTGTTAATGAATTTGGTTAACAGGCATAATTGTATCTCGCTACCATTGAACAAAATAATGGTGTCATCCACGTATCTGTTATAGAAAATTATATTGTTCTTGTAAGGATTGGAATCAGCCAATAGGTAATTATTCTCTATATGGTTTAAATATATCTCAGATAGGATGCTAGATAAGGGTGAGCCCATGGCTAGACCGTCATTCTGTGTAGACTTTGCTATTGTAAACAGTCTTATCGATAATTACCAGTGCGTTGCCCTTATCGGCCTTGGATATGAGGGCATTGTGAGACGTTAATTTATCTTTGATGCTTGCCTTTAACCTGTCTAATATTATTGATATTTATTTTGGAAACATTATGAAGATATTTGTCTGTACCTGTTCGTTTTAACTTATTATGTATCGCTACTCTGGCGGTTATTTGAGATTCACTCGTTTTTAAAGTTTTTATAAGATTTTCTGCGTTAATTATCTCTTTCTGGATATTGGCTTCAATATTAATTCTAGCGGTGTTATAATTTAGGCCCTTATGTAATATTGATAGTTCAGAATCGGTCAATACAATTTTAGTATTGTTAATAATGCGTGGGAAGAATTTGTGTTCGCAAGCTACCTTCTCATGTCCATGTTGTTTGTCCTGTAAGGAATTTATTTTTATTTTGTGTGTGTCTTTTTTACGTGAAATGATATGGTTAATCTGTCTATGTATTTTGTGGAAAATAAAATCTGTCTGGGCGGGGTGCAGACAATTGGAAAGTTCAATGTGTTTTTTGTACAATAGTTTATTCAATTTGTCCTTTTGTGCATGAAGGTGTTTGATTTCACTTCTTAGCCAGATCAATGTGGCGGCTTTTTTAGCGTCGCGTGCAGCTTTTAAATTGTTCCTTATGTAGTTGGGTGTTAGGTTGTCGTGTAAGCACGTTTTATTGAACTTTATATTATGTATTGTTCTCGTCATTCTCATCCTGTTATTTTTATATTGAAAGGCTATTTTTGCTTGACTTGCATTTAACTTAGAATCAATCATTTTTAAAATAACCTTTAAATACCTAAACTAAATCTATTACAATAAATATTTTCTTACCACATTAGAAAAGACTATTGTTTAAATTTCCATTTTATACTTTAAAACCTCCAAAAGACAGACTATCCCACTTCTAAACTAGACTGTTTTAGATTGGTTTAGTAGGTCGTACAAGAAAAGTACTGCTATCATACCTAGAAGTATTGACCATACACAATACACCATCTGTAGGCAACCGATTCGACTACATTCATGCGGAGTCGCACCATCCCATTGCACAAAAAATGGCTGCTTACAACAGGTTTATCTACAGATTAACCTAAGTTTGTAAAGAAACCTTGCAGAACTAAAATTTAAAAAAATTTTTAGCTTTAAATAAATTTTTAATTTGTTGAGTTACAACAAAGTTGTTTACTTTGATCATAACAATTTCCATTTATGATTACCTTTTTACATTATTTAGTATTATTTCTCTGGTAACGTCTATTACTTATATTAACTTAAGCCATAGCAGAATAAAATGTACATAAAAATTTCATAATCATTTAGCTACAAACAATAGGTTAAATACTCCACATATTTATATAAGTATAAATAATTTTCTATTTGTCTAGTATTTTATAAAAGCTAATTAACCAACAAGAATAGTAAACTGGCATATTCAACTGTTACTGTTAATATGCTTCAAAATCCATATACAATATAAAAACTGTAAATATATCTTTACATAATTTTAAATTTTATTTTTATTTAAGTGCTACATACTAAAACGTAGAAACACCTATATTTGTATCGGATTATATATATAATAATGTAAAGTAGAGATTAATTAAACTTGAGAATGTAACAATCAATGGCCATTTAACTGATGTCGTTCAATATCCTCTTGAACTTCGTTCTCTTTGTCGTGACAAACAATGCTATGCAAATTTGTTAAATCGATAGTGTTGCGAAACCTTTACAAAGCAAATATTGCCATTGTTTGTCATCCTTTTGAAAGGAAACTGAGTAAATGTTTCCTTTGTACAAGAAAAGTATTGTTTATTTGATACAACTCTAAAACTTATTTGGAAGAAACAGAATTAAATGATAAACATAAAAAAAGCTCTACTATTTAAGTTGTGATTGAAATTAAATTTATTTATTATTGTTAACAATCTTTAAAGCTTTATGAGAAGGATTATTTTTGTAAAAAAATATGAATTCATAATACAAATTTGTTTTCGAATATTTTATTGCAGACCTAATTGGTTAAACTACTAACTAAACCTTGTATTTTGAATTATGTATTATATTCCACCACGTATACCATATATTTACAATATATTCAGATTACTTATAATTCTATTTACTAAGTTTTGATACAACATGACTTAAGCATGAACTGAACACAAACCTAACATACTCAGTTTGTTTGAAAGTATGAAATCAACTAACTGTTAAAGGAAATGCCCCCTGTTGAACCATTTTCCCCATCATGCGATTTAATTTAGATTGCTATTTACGTATTTTTTACCGGTTTTTATATAAATTATTTTACTTACCAGTTTAAATTAAAGCATGGCAATTCTAAACCGTAAGCCAACATTGTATCTAACTGTATTATTAGGTATATTGTAAAAAACCGTGTTTTGACTTCTGGTTTCTGAATTATACAGTCATTCCTTGGCTACGTAAAAGGCAATATTTCAATAAGTTCAAGCACATAATGTTTCTGTAGATTCTCATCTCAAATGGAATAAAACTTTAAAAAAAAATAAGTGTTATCTTTTTTCAAATGCGTTATGTTTAAATTGATACTTGCATCATAAAACAAATAAATGACAAAACTTGTTAGTACAATGAACCAAAGACCTTTCCTTATATAAATTTTATGTAGGAAAGTCTAACGTAAAATTTGAACTTTACTGATCCTCTACAAAGAAAATTCAATGGCTTCAAGTTTACATTCATAACAAGTTAATTACTGTGTTTACTGTACTTTATTAAAATAATGACTAAACTAAGGCCTAGGTATTGTTAACAATTAGTTTTAGTATTTTGCCATTGCATATGGTTTTGGGATATGTTGTTGGTCTATTTTTAAAGTTGTACTATTTCGGAAATATTATTAAAAAATTTGACCAATACTTTTGAAAATGTATGTATTATTTTATATTCATGGTAAAAATGTCCAAATAAACAATGTTAATTCAGGTGAATCTATTGAATTTAACAATGAAAAAACATCATAATATTAAAGTAAACTAATAGTAAATAAAATTGGAATCTTTGCTGATATTTATTTATTTTTATATGCAATATATGTTTCTCCTTTCACTCTTTTAACATGTTGTTCTTTCTTAAAATTATCATTCTTCTTTTTAACATTTCTGTATTCATAGTTTGTATTATAACAAAATACTTAAAGAATAGCATACTGTAAGAATTAATAATCAACACAATGCAAAACTCGCTGTTCCCCTGTTGGTAATTGAACTCATTGTTTCATAAGAACTGTTTAGTCTATATACCATTTAAAATTGTAAGTAATCTTTTTAGAATATTTTAATTTAGCTATTTGATTTTCATTTCTCTAGCTCAATTTTGTTCTGACTGTCTATATCTTAATAACGGCTGATTTTATTTTAAATTTGAGAAAGGTTTTGTCTCTCTCTTGATTTTCTTAATCAGGGTGAACTTTATTGCTACCTGTAGGTTAATCGGTTCTTAAGTTATTCCACTTTCGCGAATTTCGTTTATTTACTAACTTTTGTCAATTAATTAAAATTTTTAAAGATTTTTTCTTGCACTTGGTTTAGTTGTTTTGAAACAAAGTTATCTATTTATACTTGTTGCTTGTGATGCTGCTTCCAGAAGTTATGCGCATTTTAAGATCATTGGTTTATTTTCTTCATGTTTTTATCATTTGTATGTTTTAAAAGTTATCAAAAATTACTCGCTTTATTTTACAATGTTTTCTTTTTTCTATTCACTGGATTATTTATATACTTTTTATTTACTAAATTGGCTCTATTTCGCTTTATTTTAATTTAGTTTGTAATTATTTTTCATATTAACATATTAGCCTATATCATTTACTAATACACTTTTTATCTGGAAATTTTCAGAAATTATTTACCGTTGCAACTCTAGTTGAATTCAATATTTAAAATTTCTAGACTTTGTTGTTTCTAAGTTATCTTGGAAAACAGATCAAGACCAGCTTTTTTTTAGATTTTGTAAATATAAATATTAATTTATAATCTTATTCATATGATGTATTCTGCTTAAATACCAGTTACTCATTTCGATATTATCTTAAGAGTTTAGATTTTGTTAAATTTGTCAAATTTGGATTTCCCCCCTTTAAATTTCCATTAATACCTCTTGAACGATTTAGTTTTATAAACAATTTGTATAGACATATTATTACGTATTGCTTTCTGAACAATGTAATATGACTAAAATGCTATAACATTTAAAATAATATATAAGTTGTTTGTTATATATTATAAATAGGCAATACAATGCTTTTTTCAAACCTATTTCTGTTCGTTAACTGTGTCCTAGCTTGTTTAACTTGACTGTTCTAGTTTAAACATGAAATAAAACTTGTAACAATCTTTAAGAAATAATTCTTTAGTGGAACGTTTCAATAAGTTTTTATACACATCTCCAAAATTTTCAGTCGTCAGTAATTTTCAGATCAGTGTAGACTGTGTGTGCAAGGATGTGCGTGTGTGTATGATAAAAAGAGAAGAAATCCTTATGAAAATAATCTAGGGTGTCAAGTAATTTAATAAACTACGTCATATAAGATTAAATCTTTAATAAATTAATTTTAAATATTGAAAATAACATCGTGTGTTCTAGACCTTATTTTACAAAACTTTAGTTTTTAATATGATATTACTAAAGTAAATCATCACTGTTGGTGTAATTATTATTTTATATCAGTTTATTTTAGAAAATACTAAATACGTTATTAACTGTCCATACAAAAATTTACAGATTTCAGCATTTTAATAAACTTCATGGTAATTATCATTAAAGCTATATGTTTTCAGTTGTTGTCTAAATTACAGATATAAATTGTACTTTTGTGTAGCAAAAATGAAATAATGAAAACTAGACACCATTATTTTTGTCCCAACTAGACAAACATTTATGCTAATTATCTGTATTTGAACCGGGGGCCTTAAACTAAGACCATAACGTAAAAATAAAGAATTTTCAATGTACAGAAAATAAAATAAAATTGATTTCACGTAGCTATTTAGTTGTAAGTCGTTGATATTTAAGAATCAGATGTTAGATATGAAACAATATTCCATTCCAAACCGAGTAGAGTATTGATTTGAAAAAGAAGTAATATCATAGAAATATATCACTAAAATTGTATTGACTGATTTAATTAAATACTTGGAAGTAAATTGAAAAACAAAACAGTATACAATTCTATAGTGGGAAATGGGATTTCTATCACAGTTACATAATAATATAGGAGCGAATGGTGTACACTTAAACTTTATTATTTGCATCTATTACAAAAAATTATAAAACAACCATGAATTTCCCATTCAAGAATTAATTATTAAGCTATAGAGTGACATAATGTTCAGTTTTACAAATGTATTAACGGTATCTAGTGATAGATGAACGCAGCTTGTGGGCTAGATTGTATTGGGTTCTTCGTGTCAAGATTAAATGGAAACGTATCTATTGTCAAACGAAATATCACTCCGACTAATCAGGAAATGGTTTTTATTTAAAAAGTTATGGTGAATTTTTTTATATTTTGTATACTACATAAATGTAAGATAATAAATAAAATTAAGATAAGGTAATAAAATAAAGTAGAAGTAAATATAATATTGTATTTTTATTGGTGGAACTCAATAAATATTTATTCCAGCTACAGGAATGTGAATAAATTATTGTACATTTCAGATTTTTTGAAACGTAATAAATATCATGTTAACTGTATGAATATAAACTCAATTATAAAATTATAAAACCTTTGAGTCTGACATAAAAGTTTCAATAGGCTTTGGAACGAAAAATTCCTACGCATATAGACTACTATATAAAACCACAAACCTCTCATTTTCCAGGAAAGATCATATGTCTAGAAACTACTAATTTTAGATCAGAGAAAATCTAATTTGTAAAAATGTACAATTTGAAGTGAATACTGTTAAGGGGTTTCCTTTGCAATAGTATTTGTTTCATTATGGAGAAATATTTTTTAATTTTCATACAAAGATTACTTCATTTAACATAAGATTAAAATAAAATCTCTATAGAGACACATGCACTATTGGGTGTCAGAAAAAGTCAAATGTTTTTAAACGAATAAATATTTGGATATGATTAACAGCTAGTTAAATACCAAGAAAGGTATTATTTTACTACAGAAATAGGTAGTGTTGTAAATAGTTTTTTCAGTTGTAAATAAATCTCGGCACAGTAATAACTTTAAAAATAAAACAGCTACAAGAAAAACTCAGTGTGTATTTTCAGAAAACAAATGCATTACTCTTCAAATAAATTCCAGTCGAATGTATTACAGAAAAAAATATCCAAATGCCAAAATCATATATAAATTCCACCAAAAAATGCCATTGAAAATAGTGGAATCGTTTTAAAAGTACAGACACTAATAGGCCTATCAAAAGTTAAGAAATAATGGAAATAATTTGAATGTCTTTCCAGCGTTTTCTGAAACATTCAGTTTGTAGCATAATTCGCCCGAACTAATGATTATGACGATGTAGATATGCAAAGCTTCGTGTTTGAATAAAGATAACTTCAAACCTAATTAGTGAGACGAAGAGCTCATTTCGATACATCATAATTAGATAAGAACTACTTCTACTACTTATTAGTCGAATTTTTGAAGAAAATAAGACCTATTACACTCGATCTAACTTGAAAACGGTTCGTCGGAGGAGGGTAAAACTTCGTTTCTATCCGTTTCAGACCATTTGGAGACGATACCCAAAATTGATTACTTTATATATATATATGTGTTTTATTTCCGGATTGATAAGTGGTAGTAAATTATGCTTCAAAATTGCTGATTTTTCGATGAAAGGGTCTTAGTAGGATTCTTCAGATACACTTTTTTGTTGTTTTTCGATGCGATTCAAAATGGTTATATCGATATATCGATTATACCAATTAATCGTTTTTTTTGGTAGGGATTTAAGGGTATTTATGTAAATGGGTTTTTCCCACCTTGATAAAATGGTAGTAAATATGCTTTAAAATAGCTGAAATTTGAGTGAACGGGTCCTTGTAGGATGTCACAGACACTGATATTTTTATTTTTCGACTTTAAACAAAATGGCGGATTGTTTGATTCAAACCAAAATGGCAAAGTTAGAGCGAGGAAATTGCATAATTTCTCCCACTCATAAGCCCTTGTGCAGTTTTTGAGCTATATCGTTCGAAAGGTAATTAAATTTACAACAATCCTGTGCAAAGGTAATTCAGGTACAGTCCCCGGAACTAAGAACAAAACTGATAGGAAGCTTCAGATAAATGTTTTTTTCATTATCAATGTAAGGTATTTGAGCAATTTCTCCCAATCATAAACCCGTGTTCATTTTGTGAGCAATATAATTCAAAAGGTAATTAAATTTACTACAATCCTGTGCAAAGTTATTTCAAATATAGTTTCCGGAACAAGGAACAAAATTGATAAGAAGATCCCGATAGATGTTTTTTTCATTATCAATGTAAGGTAATTACGCAATTCCCCCACTCGTAAACATGAGTGCAATTTGTGAGCTATATCATTCAAAAGGCAATTAAATTTACTATAATCCTGTA
>JAGFPH010002271.1:8606-23637 GCA_018207615.1 Philaenus spumarius | reverse complement strand
TTCCCGTAATCGGAACCCCCTCAACCTTATACTTGAATTAAAGCTCTCGACGAGAAACGTTTAGAAAAAGTGCCAGAATTTAACAATTTTTAATTTTGGAAGCACCTTTTGGGCATGAAAGATTTTTTCGATTTTTCAATTTCTTCAATTTACCACTTTGATTGCGTTTTGTAAGAAAACGGTAAGAGATAGAAAAAATGTTAAACACAAAAGTTTTAGAAAATTTAATTTCAAACTAAAGATTTCCCATCAAATTGAAGATCCAATCATCCGTTCAGCCGCTATTCATCCAAGAAGGAGCTCCGGCACACAATCCTTCAAATTTCCCATGTTAATCTTATGAAGATAATGTTTAATGAGTTTGAGTCAGCTGCCAAATAAAACAGCTGATTTATGCTAGGTCATCTATGTACAAACGAGCCAAAGATTAACGAGATCCTTTATTGAATTTTCCAACTGCGAGCGAAGCGAAGCAGCCATCTGAGGCCGAAGTCCGAGGCGGGGTTGGGACGCGAAGCATCCAGGGGCAGAGCCCCTAGTTATATTAAATTATATTATATTATATTATATTATATTATATTATATTATATTATATTATATTATATTATATTATAATATATTATATTATATTGACCAATTATAACATCAACTATGAATACATTCGTGCTGACCAGAGGGTGAGACCAGTTTGATTATTGGTTGCAATAAACGACGCACACATAGATATATACACAAATTATTTCACTTTCTCATATCAATTCACTTATATGTATAAAGTAAAGATAGATTAAACAAACCTAATTTGCCCCTGAGCCTATTTCGGACACTATGTACAATTATACAAACTTAAGTTAAAGTGTTAGTTTTACAAATGTATTTGTGAGTTTATTTCTTAGCGATATTAAAATTGTTCGTTCATAACATAATAATTGAATTCCAAACTTAAAATCTATTGCATAATAGTTATGAAAGAATTTGACAATCTCTAGAAATACCCTGAAAAAGCTAAACATTTTTGATTGCCTGACCAAATTCATTTACATATACTTGACAAAATCTAGTAGTATTTTCACTTTTAGTTGTGTGCAACATATTTTCATCATAAGATTTGAACTAGTTTACATCATACAACGTAGAGATAAATACGCCTCCTGGATCAATATAATATATCAATACATGTTGAAGGATTCTGAGATGAATACACTTACAAAATTTAATTTCCGTTTCTTAATCGTGTTTGCAATCTTCCAAACAAGGAAATATAATCTCCAGTCGTCAAAACTTTGAGATTCAGTCCCGCAAGACCCGTTTTACTACAGTGTATATGCGAAAACGTATTGTTATATACACATAATTAAATATTACCAGGTTTGAAATAAAAACGTAAGCCTATTTCAAGTCGATGTGAGTTCGGCAACATTAATATTATCAGGAAGTACTGGTAAAGGAGGCATCAGATAGTTGATTATTTTACTTAATATTACTTATTAGTAAGATAAAATTAATAAATGTCATAGATTTAAATCTATTTTGTCTGTTTAATTTGTAATTTTTAAACAACTTTGGTTGTATTTTCAGTAATGAGTTTGGTTTTAGAGTATTATTACACAGTAGTTTAATTTTGTATACGATGAAGCACAACAGTTTAGTAGGGTATTTACATTTGACTAGTTGTACACTAGCCAACGGTACTAGATTACGCTGGTTGTTTATTGAAAACTAATTATATTGGACAAAATTGTAATCTTTAGTTAAATCTAAATATATAATATTATATATATATACAATTTAAGTATTTGTTAAAATTATTTTAACATTTTACTTATTACGCCTTACAACCGTTCGTTTTTAGGTCACCATTTAAAAAAATATTTTATATCGTTCATAAGATCTTACAATTTTTAAGGGTTGAATTTTTCATAGTAGGTTTTCATTTAATAATAGTTGAAACTTAATAATACTATAATATCCCAGACAGCACAGAATGTGCTTAGTAAATCCTGACAAAATGCCGTATATGCCAAGCATGTGCGGGCACTTTATTCATATACTGAACACATACTTAGAAAATGTTAAATTCAGTTATATTTTTGTCATTTTAAGAGACTGTATACCATGTGATTAGCTCGTTCTCTGTAAATTTTTTTTCTAATTTGCTAAGCACTTTCTAGGACGTTCTTTAGCACATTTCTAAAATAAACAAAAGACACTCAAACACACTATTCTTTACAACTAACAAAGACTGTAAAATCAAAACATTTTAGCTAAAAGATGGTTACCGATCGTTGTGTACGATCATTATTCGCTACGGTATTTTAACATTATCAGTACCGCAACATTATCTGTTGAGTAACAATAAAGTAAAACCATTACTTGGGTTCGACCATTCTATCCTATACCGTGGTAGACCGTTGTGATTCATACTTCACTTTAGTTTCTTGTCTCATTCTACTCATTCTGAAGTTTGGCAGTTTTTAAGGTATTTTTCGATATTCGTATTCCACCATTTGTTTATGATCAACTCTTCATTTATTATCTGGTAAGTACTTTTGCAATGATTTAGTGAATTTATTTAGAATAAGATATATTTCCGTAGTAATTGTCATTGAAAATTCTCCAACGGTTATTACAGTTTTGCAATTTCGAATTTATTTTAATTAATTTCTGACTTAATAAATACACACACAATTAAATGAAATATATTAAAATTAATGTTATTATTTCGAATTTATAATTTTATACTATAATACGCCTGTGTTTATATCTATTTAATTCGCTTTGTAAGTTTCATAACATATAATTTTAAAGTAATAAAACATAGGTTAACTTACACTTCTAATCTCTAATTTAAAGATGTCTCCCATATAGGCCTACGTTGTAGTATTAGTTTGTTCAGACATTTGTCATAGTTTGGAATAATTTCATCTTATATATAAATAAATCCATGAAACCAAGACCTATTATTATTAACTACATATTATGGTAGTTATTATTTATTCTAATAGGTTAAAGTAATCCTACTGATATTATAACATATACATGTGAACTTTTAGAAAGTCACTACTTGTTGAAATAGGCCTAACATGAATTTGAAGTAATTTGTTAGGAAAATGAGATGTGATATTAACAAACTGGAAACATACTATGACTAGGTACTGATTGTTTAGTTAAGGTTTTTTTAGGTTGCAACTGTGATTAGGAAAATTAAAGTTATTCTAAAATTTCACCTATATAAAAATTATAGTACAAGTTTATTTCGACTCACTACTGTGATATGTTTAGGAAATAAAATAAATAACCATAGGCAAATTGTAACCGATTGAGTTTTGAGTTGTGATAGTAATACGCTTTGTTATTTTTATTTTTATTGCGTGTTTCCATAATTTTATTAGCTGTAAATATACAAATAATTTGATGTTTAGAATGATTTTCCTTCTTCATGCAATTTTTTTAGGCTATATATACATTATACAAACATTAGTTTAATTCGTTTAGTAATACACCCTCCATAAACGTTATTGATTATAAAGCATTATTTATCTCATAGGTTGTCACTTATGAGATATTTTATCTCGTGATATGGCAAGGAGGCATGTTGTACATTTTACTTTAAATAACAGATTACATCATTTAAGATAATAACCAAACGTGTTCACTCTTATTTTTAATAAAAGTTTAATAACGTATGATTTATTAATGCAATATCCATTTCTACAGGTTTGTAAGAGATTATGTACCAGTGATTATGCATACTGGCAGAATTGATAACATTAATTTTGTACACCTTACAAAAGTATACGTACTAGGGTTTCCATGATTATACTTAGCATGTATTCCAATAATTACAAAAATATTGCTCATTCGAATTTAAAGTAGAGAAGGAGAGAGCAGCAATACTTTTGCAGAAATGGTCAAGTCTAAGTCGGGTAAAGGACACCAGAGGGAAGGAATCAATGTTTTAACGGAAGTATTAAAAGACTTGAAGGCATAGAAAAACGTCTGGACAACAAAGATAATACGTTTGAAATAATATTCAATAACCTTGAGGATATAAATAAATATTAAAAATAAAATTGATAAAACACTAAGGAATTTGCTACCTTTTAATACAAATGGTCTTCTACATTACATAAAGGAATTAGAGATATTTTTATATATGGAAAAAATAAATACATGCATTATATCAGAAAGTCATTTCACCAAGACATCTTATGTTAAAATAAGTGGTTATAGTTGTTACTCTGGTGTTATTAAGCTGATAGAGCTAGAAGAGGATCTGAAATTTGTTTTAAAGGTAACCTCAAGTACTACGAAAATTTGTATTTAAAAAAGAGGAGGAATCTTAGCAAGTTACAACAATCAAGGTTCAGATAGATAAATATAAGGTAAACAATGTTTCTGAAATATAATACCCCCCCCCCCATTATGTGTTAAAGCAGGTAGACTACGCACAACTCTTTAAGATTCTTGGGAGAAAACGTATTACCATTGGAGGTGACTTTAATGCTAAGCATACTTACTGGGGATTAAGATTAATAAACCCAAAAGGAAAATAATTTAGGGCTGCAGGGGCGGAAATGGGTTGTGACTTCCATTCTGGCGCTATGCCAATCTACTGCCTATGGATATGCACAAGTTGATTGACCTTAACTATTTTTTCGTGACTAAAGGAATTTTAGAAAATTGAATCCTTGTAGAAAATAATGAAATCCTATCTTCAACCAATCTCCTGTTATAATGACAATAACCCTTCACGGATCGCGTCATTTTTAGTTACGTGAGTAGTCGCGCAAGGTGGATTCTACCAGGTTTAACCCTGTAAATGGCAGACTGCACTTTGGGACGCTCTCTCGGGCGTTGAACGCAACAAGCTCGAACAATAGCGAGAATTTGGATAAATTTGCACATTCTGTTATTTAATACACTTAAAATCCAATCGTAATAAAACCGGCACCGTTGGAAAGCTAATCAATTAAACTTGAATGTCTGTATTTAAAACTTTTTTGTAAAACGTATATTTACATACGTAATCACCGTTTCAATATTTTAGTACGCAAATCAGCTGTGATTCACGCGTCAATGAACCGCATATACAGTACTGTCAAGACTTTTTCTCATTTTTAACGGTCTGCAACTCCTCACAGAAGTCATTTATGAAGAAGATCATAACAGCATTAAATTCAGCAGACGATTCTCTTTAAAATGGTGTCTTCAAATCACATATTACTTTGAAAACAGCTGTTCTACAGGATTTACGGTGAAAACTTGAAATTGGTCTTAGATTTGGCCAATATGCAAGAATGTTTGGAATCGATTCTTACAGTCTTATTCGATATATACCTAAAATGTATAATATATGGTTTTAAAGAAAAAACTTCACAGTTTTATTCTATGAAGTACATTCATACATCCAGTATCCATTCATACAGTATCCAATTCAATACATTCAGATTTCATAGATTGGTACTAATGAACCTCTAAAATATGCTTACAAAGTAACTTTGTCAAACGTCGCAGTTCGTTTTACACGTCAGTTATAACATTTGTTTTGTGTTATTTTATGGTTATTACAGTGTATAAAATTGTGTTATATTGTGCTTTAGCTATAAATAAATAAGTGTAGATTGTGTTTGAGTGAAATTAGGCTTATAACGGTGTTCTAATAAAACGGTAAGTGAAGAAATAACATAGCCTAGAAATAAGGTTTTAGGTTAGTCTGCCGATTTGATATTTTTGATTTTTCATTACAAAATGTAAAGTTATTTGAAACCTGGTAGAATGCTATTCGATTCTACATTTCATTCTCGAATTTTTTGGTGTAAAAAAAAAAACATTGTTTGTAGTAAAAAATGTATAGGTCTAGTCACTTTGAAATTATTCATGATTAGCAGGTTATGTAGTAAAAATTTCCAAAGTGTTATTTTGAACTAAACAATTGTGAAATTTAAATATATTTTTACATATTTCTATTTAGAATTAAATTATAAAACATACAGAAATACAGACAGACATTTTGTAAAAACCACTTTTTTGGACTCAAGGGTCCCAAAACGGATATTAATTTCAACAAAAATCTCAACATCATTTTTTTGCGATCACTATACTTTCTCTATACTATAGCATAGTGAAAAAGTAAAAGTGGCTGGTCGCTTTGACTTTTGAAAGTCGTTAGAATAATTCACTAACAATCATCTGTGTTGTGTTTTCGTGATAAGCTTGCTTGTGTTTAATTGTCTTTGTATAAGAAAAATCATTTCTTGATACACATACAATATGTTTAGGTTTATGGTCTTTTGCCAAAGATTTAAATTTCTGATAAGGCTATTGACTAAATAAGAGCCATTTTATCAAGTTTATTCTTAAAATAGTATGTGTCTCTAAAATTTGCTATATGATATATACATAATATACAAGGACAAAAATAGTAAGTTACATATACATGCGTACTTTTATTATAAAAGTATGCATATTTTATGCACCCTTAAACTCAACAAAGATACTTAAAGTAGGGATTTTAGAGTGAAAATTTCAAAAAATTTCCGGGCCACCTTTTCCGTCACGTCCGATCAGTTCCGGCAGCGTTCCGGTACTGGAAAAATTACGAGTAAAACCCTGGCTACAAAAGGACTTAAATGACCTAAACTCCAAGTGCCGCTAAATGACTAGAAACGCTAAACAAAATGCAGACCATTTTGCTCCACTTGGAGGAAACATTCAAGCGTCTGTAGCAAATACTAAACCAATATTTAAAAATGATAAACTTGAAATTCTACCGGTAACATTCCGAGAGTTAAAAAAAACGATATACAAACTATAAAAGAAAGAAAAGAACCAAGATAAGACCCGACTACTGGATACTTCGTTAAAGCTCTTCCTGTGAATAGTCTGAAAAAGCTATTGCACATAGTCAAAGTATCATTTAGGATGAAATATGTTCCGCGACAGTGGAAAGTAACGGACGGACGTAATTATTATTTATATATTAAAGCCGCCAAACGAAATGAAATCGTATAGATCTATCTCTTAATTGTCCATAATTTCAAAGCTGTTTGAAAGATTACGACCGAAAAGATTCAAACCTATAATTGATGAGAGAAATCGTATCCCTCAGCATCAATTTCGTTTCAGACCAAAATATTCAATAATAGAGATCAATTATTGCACAGGATTACTAATATAATTTAAAATGATCTTGAAAATAATAAAATTTGTGCAAGTTTTTTTCTAGAAGTAGCGTAATCCTCTAACAATGTGTTGCACAGGGGACTGGAGTGAAGGTTGCAGAAAGATCTGTCAATTAAGTTATGTGAAATAATAAAATCGTACGTGAATGATCGATGCATTTGGTTCAAACAGCAGTAGTATTCTGGCTTAAAGAAAATAACAGCGGGCGTTCTTCAGGGAAGTCTGCTAGAACCAGTTTTGTACCTATTATATACAAGAGATCTACCTACAGTAGAAGGTGCAACAATAGCTACATTTGCAGATGACTCAGCAATACTAACTTGTCACTGTAAATAAAATTGAAGAAGTAACAAATCAACTTTAAGAAGCCGCCAATGCAGTGAGAAACTCTACAAGAAAATTGCTTATTCAACTAAATGAAACAAAACAAACAAACGTAAATTTTACAAATTTGAAGATTAAGCAACATTTGCCAGTAGTTATCAATACAGTCAATATCCCATATTCAAATACATATAAGTATTTGGAAATGACTCTTGACACCAGACTCAACTGAAAAGAGCATGTTAAAACGAAAACACAAGACCTAACATAAAATTTAAAAAAAAATACTGGCTATTAGGGAGAAATTCACAGTTTTCAGTTTTTAATAAATTAATGTTATGTTCCTACACATCAGTGCTGAATTAGGTTTGGGATTCAACATTGGGGATGTTCAAAGAAAACAATTAATAACATGATACTAAGATTTCAAAATAAAGTGCTCCGTTGCATAGATAATACTCAGTGGTTTGTGAAAAGCGACAACTTGCACAAGGATCTGAAAGTTGAACTGGTCATCGAAGAAATAAAAAAGCACACAGCGAAGCATGGGCAACGCACCTCTCAGCACGTGAATCCTGAGATACGAACTCTCCTGGACACTAGTATGGGTTTTAGAAGACTGCGCAGAAAGAAGTCACTAGATTTAATTAATTCATGTTAATAGGGAGAAACCAAGGGGTTATATTCCTTAAAGTTTAAAATCTGATAATTAAATTACTAGATGAGTAAATAGCCTCATTTTTAATGTTATGTAAATAAAAATAATAATTTACACAGTTACAAATAAATTTTAATTACCTCAATGGTAATGTTTCAAAATTTATTTTTTAGCTTGGCTTCCATAGCTTTCTCTTTTGTATGGCCAACTCGTAAGTGAGCTAAGTTAATTGTATCATACATTTGATCAATGCTACAGAAATATTTTATATCTGTCATTTCTCCAGTTGTTTTTTCAATTAGCATTTCTTTATCGCCAATGTTTATGACATCGAACCGATTTTTTCGGCGATAATCTTTAGAAGTTCCGGATTGACTATATTTCCTCTTCTCTTTTACCTCCTTTACTTCGCTGATGATTTCTTCACATTGTGGCTCACCAATTATGAAATTTCGACTTGTGAGTGCATCCATTTTGGACATCAGCTCTTCCAATTTGGAGTAAAATGATTCCTTCATTTCAAACAAAGTCACAAAACACAACTGCACTTTAAAATAAGTCAACACATACCACTTTAGCACTGAAAAAAGAGAAAAACTTAACTACTTGTGTATCACGACAGCGCACTAACGGTGACTGGAGTTCGTAGATGAAATGCAATGGATAGTGGATGGTGGGGGTAACATGTCTCGACCTCCACGTCTGGCCGCAAGAAACTCTATTCGGCGTTTGCGCAAACCAGGAATACAACCCCAAGTCGGGTTGTTTGTATAAATGTTTTATGCTCAATCTCCGAAGAACATATTTAATTCGGCAGTTGAGTACTTATTACCTACAACGCGTTCTGGGTATTTTGCATCAGCCAAGGTCCGAATAAAATACTCACTCCTTGAGCGAGTATTTCACAATGTCCACATCGCAGAGCGAGTAAACGTTTCTGCCATTGTTCGGATTCGGCATTTGTGCTTAAAATATATACATTTTGTTTTATTTATTTATATTATTACACACTGTTTGTAAACATGTTATTTCACCTATGTTTTAGCACTTGATTTCATTACTTAAAAACTAGCTGTTAATAGTTAACATAGTTGATTAATTTTAACTGTAAGCCTAACCTTGCACTATTATTTTAATCTTATTGGTTGTTTTTTAACTACCATAACTCTCTTCAACCAGAGTTACGTTTGGCAATTAAATGTATTTTTGTTAGAATTTTGTTCTGTGTTTTTAGGTTTAGTGATAAAATAAATGATGTACAAATGAACAATGTAAACGCGTTTTTATTCCATAATACAGAATGTTTTAATAAAATCGTTTCCTTCAGTTAGAATGTTATTTTTACAAATAATTTTAGCAACCCATATACTGTTAATTAATATTATATATTTGTAATTACGCCAAAGCAAAAAAGTTTACACTTCTACCGTATAGTCTTAAATACACCTAGTTTTGTTTTCTAAGTTATTGTAATAACTTATACGGTTTCATCTATTTTAGTAAATTTTTTTATTTGCTAAACTTTGACACAATACTAAACTTAGTCATAATTTTAGGTTATGGATAAGAATAGATTTTAAGGAAAATAAACATTGTGCCATTGTAGTATGTTGCCACTTCATTATTTTAAATACATCGAAAAACGAAAATACTAAAATTTTCAACAGTAAAATTAAAAATAATACAGTTATTGCATTTGAGATAATATTTTATGATTTTACCGAGTTGAGTTTGTTCATACAAATTTAAATCTTAAACATCTAAAGTTAATGGAAAATGCTTTTATTTCCCATTTCTCACTGTCACCTGAAAAAAACTTTCCACTCGCAACATCCATTATTTTTTGTTGTTATAAGAGTAAATCCGTGTAGTAAAATACAAATAAAAAGGTTTTTAGAGGGCATAAAGTCTCAAACCTTACCCTGTAGTACAGCGCAACCATTACATTACTGTACGTAATCATTTTGTAGTCTCAGTGAAGTTACCTTTACAGATTTAACTATAAGCAGAGATTCTGCTTTAGAAGATTGCAAACATGTTAACTAAATAGAAATTAGAACTGTGAATACAAGACACAATCTATTATTAACCATAGATAGAGTGAGCTAAAATATGTGCACTTACATGGACGTTACCTAAAATTTACAATGCCTCTATTTTTGTCTACGTAAAACCATTGTAAAGGAAATTTGCAGGAATTCTTATTAATATCTAGTAACAATTAATATTAATATATTTAGAAATGAAATACATAATTTAAACTTAAATAATTAGACTTAAATCTAGTAAAATATAGTACAAACTTAAATCTATACGTAACAATGAATAATCAGGTGATGAGTTAACTTGTGCTTGACCAGCACATTCGACAATCATTTATGTTATGTACTCTCTTCATACAAAATTTCTACATTGAGAACATCTTGCACTGCTCTTCCTGTTTCTCAAAGGTGACATTTTACAGTTTTAGGTTGTAGTTGAGATTAGCTGTCCAACAATCGAATCCGCGTTTTAAAAGTTGTAGGATAAATGCTCACCTGATGATATGTTCGCCTCAACGTAATGATATTTAAAACCCATCTTATGTTCCCAATATTTCCTGCATTGTTTTCAAGTATAAAGATTGCATTTATTCCACCTATTTTGATCAGAGTAAATAACACAAAAAGATGCCATCTAATAATTGTTTCTTTGAACAGAGTATGCAGCTTCCATATGGTCAAATGTGACTACTCCACAGTTACATTTATTGTAACATGTGTGCATCACAGGTTTTAGTTTTTCTTCAGTAGTTTCATCGACTAACTACGTTTGGCGAAAAATATACACTAAGAGGACACATTTATTATTCTTAGGAACATAAGAAAGGATTGTTATATATTTCTTGTAGGCAAATAAACTAGATTTTCTTTTATCATTTTTTAACAAATAAATGAAGGTAACATTACTGTTTTGATTTTCTTATTGTGATTGTTAATGTTAATCTGGTATTATCAGTTTTAGTCGTTAGATGTCGACCTGTTTCTGATATATGAGCAATAATTATTAAAATTATACGTAGAAATCAGAGTTACTCACATGAAATGGTACTTCAGGTTGCTTGGCCGCATACACCTCTAATTTTAAGTTAATGTAGTCATTTTTGTATTCCATACTTGGCTAATTTCTTCGGAATGTATTTGCGAAAGGAACATTTTCCACAAAATGGCTCCAACATTTCATCCTGAGTTATTTGTGCACTGTGCCTATATAATAGTTTGTACATTTTGTTACAAAGTCCTCAAACACATCTCTTATTAGAGAAAATTTGTCGTACTGCTGTCATTGTCTTCTGTTCCTACTGTTGCACACGCCGGCAATGCACCCCGAGATGGGAAGTAAGGCCCGGTCCCCACGCTGTGTTTGTTGTGTCCAACGTCACCAGTACAACCTCAATAAAAAAATAGACCTCTGTTCTTCACTGTACACCCTAGTTTGTCACTGTAATGTAACGGTAAATAAAAGTGATAAACACATTTTTCTTAGTGAACAGGACGTGCCAAAATTGGTTGTTTTATTTATAAATATATACAAGTGTCACAAAAAAAACCTTATCGTGCTATAATACAGGATTTGATTCTATGCATTATAATAAATTAAAATATTCATAAACATTTTACGAATTCGGGTTAGTTTATTTTAGTTTTTTGTTAGTTTTTTTTACAACAGTTAAAATAGCAACAACAGTAACAGTGCCCATCTGTAGTAGACCTAATGTATTTTCATCAGCTATGTTATTCATGATAATAAAAATCAATGTCCGAATTCGAAAAAAAACGTTACTGAAAATTTTAAAATTTATTTTAATGTATTGAATTCGATACTTCATAGAGCATTAAGGTTTTTATATGGGTAGTATATTATTATGTCAATTTTGTGTAGGCCTAAATCGTTATAAAGTTTTAATGGTAAAACATTTACTAAATGAGTAGTAAACAAAAAAATTTAATATTTGATATTTAAAAATATTGAAGGTTCAAGTTGGCAAGTTTACTTGAACCTTTCAAAAATCTAAGCATGAAGTCCAATTTACAAAAAAAATTTTGGTTTTAGGAAAAACCGCAAGAACTAAGAATAATAAAATTACTTAGCCTATATAATCTGATTACCAAATCAGAACAGCCAGAATCGCACCATATCAATGTCAAACAAGCACAAAATGTATTCATTACAGGAATTACCTTCCTACTGACTAAACAAAAGGTCGTACAGAAAATTGTTTTAAATAAAAAAGTTAATTCCACTAATTATCAACAACTTTTTCGCAAAAAGTTTTCTTTTTGCCTAAAAATACAAAAATTTCTCGCTTTGAACATTTTTGTTGTCATCACTTTTATTTTATAAAAAACTTAGTAAAATTTTGCATCACAGTTATAACATTTTATAATTTTGTATGAAACAAAACCTTACTTATTTATAGATATTTGTCATAGTTTTCTCTAAAATGTGAAATATTTTTTATAAAAAGGTTGAAAGCAAGTACGTAAAGTTATAAGAATGTGAGCGCTGTCTATTTCCTCAGTTAAATGTTATTTGTGGACCTATTTTTGTGTGGAATTGGTTATACCGCCAAGGCAGGTTTAAGGAGAAGTAGACTGTAGAAGGGATGACTCGCCCCTTAGGCCAAGTGCACTCCTAGTTTGCTCGAACTGTACGTCGGCGTCTGCTACGGGAAGTTGAATACATTGTGATTGTTGAAGGCCGTGTTGTGAGTAGTACTGTGCCGCACACACAGTAAACAAAAACTCGGAGCTCTGTGCCTACGCAACTGCAAAAACTTGGGCGGAAGAAAACGGAGTTTCATCTTCCGACATATTGACGCTCAAGGGACTTCAAGAAAATGTTTTAAAACTTTCCTTGAATGTTAAAACTTCATTAATGCAAAGAAGCAGAAAAGCATTACAAACTATTTTGTTGTTTAAGTAAATGTAAAGTGTAAAGCAGGTATTTCATTTTCATTTGGCATGTACAGTATTTAGTGACTGACTTTGTTTATTGATTTGTTCATCGATTAAAATACATACTGTACCTTTCTGTTTCATATCACAGTTTATTTTTCATAATACCGTAATTAACGAAATTTAATTTACAGTACATAGTTAAAACGATTATGGTCATAGTTTTCGTAAGCAATAAAAACGTAGTAGGCTTATAACACTTTGACAACTAAAAATATATCAGGAAATTTTACGTTTATAAGATTAAAATCAGTTAAATGAAGTATAGGCCCTATATTTATGTTGACGTCATCTTAAAGATACCAGCGTCCTGGTGAAGAGCCACTTATCAAACAATTTACATGTCTATTAAAATCATATTCTATAATAGGATTCATGTATTAATCATATTGTAGCCTACACACATTTTCATTAGTTCTCTTAATATGTCAATACTAAGTAGGTTATATAAAATATTAAGGATTTTTATTTTTCATCTAAAAAATAATAAATTGATGCAAATTTTAGCTAATATTCTATTTATTTAAAAATGTAATAATTAAATTTCAGGTGGCCAGTCTTAGTAAAAAACGTAAAAATCTAACAAGTTTAAAATAACTTTAGATTCGTTTTGAAAACAACTTTCATAATCTGCAAACACGATATTATCAAAATATGATACAAATTGTATTTATTTGTCCGGGATAGTTCCTCGAGCGTTGTAGAAAGTATGTCTCGATAAAGAAGTTAATTTGCTTTTATATTATAAAGTTTAAATGTTTTTGGTAAGATGTATTTAACTTTAGCATTGTTTTCGTCTTTGTAGACTTTCTTTAACCGACCACAAAGGAAAGTTTGTAAAAAAAACACCTCCGGTTTAAAGTAAAAAGGAAAGTTTACTGCAGACATTAATTAAATTCAGTCTTCCAATGTACAACTACTTTCAACTTATGAAAACGAATTTGTATATGGTTATCTTGAATAACTCAAAACAAAACAAACATTTCTTTTTGTAATAATGAAAATATGACTTGGGTGGAAATAACATGAGATGTCCTTATTTTTGCCTAAAATGTATTTAAAGGTACTTTTGTGAATATTTTAAAACACGAATATTTAATTTGTTTTACCTTAGTTAGTTTTTATTTAATTAATTGGAATTGTTTTAAATTATAAATAGTGAAATTTTAAATTATTGAGTAATTTCACATTTTACTAAGTAAAACATTTGATGCTCTACACAATTAAATTTTGACGTCAGACGAATATTAATTTTGTCTATGAAAAATGTATGGAGTGTAATAACCATCTACTGCTTTATGACATATTATACTAAATCCAGAAGAAATACTAAATCTAAAATTCAGGTCAAGAAACAATTAACAAAATGGAAATAATTTAAATGTTATAAAAAGAAAGATTATAAATTGAATTTTATATTCATTATAATATATACAATTAATGAAGTATGTTTAATTATATTATTAATATTTACGTACATAAGTTTTGTATACTATCATTCATATTTACAAAAATTTTGATAGAAACAGAAATTAAATACTGCACATATATTATTGTCACATTTTATTAAATGATTTACTTTATATATTTGAATAAACAAATTTAATTTTGATAAATGTCTGATAAATTTATAAAGATAGAAGACATGTTGTTATTTTATATGATTTATTATTTTGTTACTTGTCAGAAAACTGTAAATTCTAGTAAAATAAGGTCATCATGGGATTCAATATATTGTACACAAGAATGTTGGGCTTTAAGTAATCAGTTTTTCCTTGGTACCCTTAAGGCTTGTGATATATAATTAAAATTTCTTGTAGACTCTTAAAAATATTATAGCAATACATTTTTAACACTTAATTTGAGT
>JAGFPH010002270.1:197682-209329 GCA_018207615.1 Philaenus spumarius | reverse complement strand
GAAATTTGCAATAATAGTTATTGACGTGAGCGAACTAGGCCCTAGGCCTAAATCGATATTGAAATATTAAACTTTAATTTATGCCTGACTTATTTCTGAGGCATAGCGTTGAGATTATGGTTAATCCTTTAAACTGTATTTTTATTACAGGTACCGTAAGCCTAATGATGTATATACCCTTTATTTATTTGTTTAATGTTATAGGCCTAACCTCAAAACTCAATAATCCAATATTTATTATTGAAATCATAGCCCTGCTTATAATTGAGCTTTAGCTCGGTCTCCTGGTACTACAAATTTAAAGAAGAGATGTATTCGTTTAGCTTCGGAAACATTCGTACATCTTCATATAACATAAATAAACATATTCGATTATTCATTTCTTTACTAATAATAACTTCTAAATCATTTAATCTATCAATATGAAAAAAAAGCAATTAAAAGATAGTATTTTTATCTTTCTTTAAATATAATAACGTACGTAAATAAAAATGTTTAACAAGTAGGCCTACAGTTTTATAATCCTTATTGTTGTACACATTTACCGAGTTAAAACTCTCCGTCAGCATAGTTATGTAGGCCTAGATAAGTATGCCTTAATGTTGTTTTTTAATAGTTTATTTTTAAATTATGTATTTTGATGTGTATCTAATTAATCAGCCTGTGATTTTCACGGGGGCTTACTAGTTATTGTATAGTAATCGGATCTTAATGCGTCTGCGTGATTTCAGATTATTCATATATCTGAAAGTGGGTGAAAACTGATTTAAAAATTACATTACATTCATACATACAGTTCAAGTTAATAAAAGTGAGATAAATATTTCGTGATGGCTGACGGTGCGGAACTCTTGGCGGGCTAGTCGAAACTGTACTTACTGTTGATTTAAAATTGTATTACGATCGATTCTTAATATGTCTGCAAGATTTTCGATTATTCACAAGTCCGGAAATAGGAGAAAACTTCGTTAAAAAATTTAATTTTTTCATACATACCGATCAAGCTACAAAAAGCGTATTACAAAAATATACGCCTATTGAAAAGGAGAGTTTTTTGTTATAATTAGTCATACAAAAAAATTTCTGCAATTTTTTAAGTTATAAATACTACTTTTTGTTTGTTTTATAGGCCAAAAAATTAAAGTGCACATGATTTTGAGGTGGTGTAAATCGGTTATATCTTTTATATACAAGGGGAAATCCCTGCGTACTCCGCCTACTCCGTTGGAACCTTCTCTACACCTTCTATGTTATGTTTTCTTTATAATAAAGGTGTAGGATTAATAATAACCCCAAAGCTTCTAAGATGGTAAATAATGTTAAATGTTCAAATCAAATTATTTCATACATTTCATAACAGCAGTTATAATAAAAAGGTTAGAAGAACCAGCAAGGCTCACGTCTAAACTTTAATAAAACCCTAACCTAAAAGTTATAAATACAAATAATTGCTTCAAAGTTTGAAATCAGCTGTTAATAGTAATATTGGAGCAAACGGCTGTTTTATCTGTTATTCTATTCAATTGGTTGCTATGGTAATAAATGTAAATACATCATTGATTCATCAGTCTAGGCCCTAGGCCTAACCTAAGATTTGTTAAGACTAAATTTACAAATATTAAAATAAAATAATTTTTTATCAAAATGAATTACATACAAAATAAATGTTACTCAGGGATAGTGCAGCTTTTGGGTCTTTTCTGTTATATCCCCGCATTTACAAACTATTTTCTATTTTTTTATAGGATTAATCGGGATAGAACTACAAATGTGAAATATAATATTTACTCACCATTTAAACGTACTAGTGGACCCGGCAATGCTTCTCTATTGCTATTGCTTGATTTACCTAACCTAAAATTATATTCAGTTTTTGATCCAAATCAGTTGTTGATCAAAATCAGCTGTTGATCAAAATCAGCTGTTTTAAGCTTTTCATACGAACAGCTGTTTTTTGTGCCCCTGATAAAATCAAAAGAAATCTTTCTTCTTCTTCCTTAAGATTGACCTTCCATAAGATTAACATTGAAACTTTGAGGGCTACTGGGGCGTATCCCTGAGGACCGATGTAAATTATAATGGGATTCTGCTCATCTACAGGACACTACCTTTCTAACGGTATGCGCGAATTTCTCCTACGATGCACACAAGCTGAGAAAAAAGGACAAGTTTTGTGCTTGCCTATTAATATATAGATTATTGTTGGGAAAAAAATAATAAACAACTTTTAAACATGCGCAACTTTACTATTCGACTCTAGGCTAACCTATGGCAACAGAAATGCAAAAATAATAATAAAAAAATACCTAAAAGGTTCTAAAATAACCTATATAGGCACATTATGTTTACCTGTATTCAAACTTAAAAATACAGTGAACTGTAAAACAACGTCGTTGTCTGCAAAAATATCATGCTAGAGTCGAATAGTAAAGTTACGCGTTTGCGATATAACAGAAAAGACCCCAGCTTTTTATTAGTAAAACAATTTTTTCATTCGGTTCAGTAGTTCCGGAGATTACCTACCCCCTACGACAACACCACTTAGTATGTCGTTACGCTTATCAAAAATGTTATCTAATATAATCTATATATATAAAATTCAATGTATGTCCGTCTGTTTGTACGTTTGTCTGTTTGTACGTTTGTCTGTTTGTACGTTTGTCTGTTTGTCCTTTATGCGTTACCAAACCGTCCATCCAATTGCTTTGAAATTTTGCATAGTAACACAGGTTAACCCTGGAAAGGTTTTAGGCCATTTACCGAAGTCCTAGGACATTAGGGCTACGCCCCAGTGGCCCTCAAAGTTTCAATGTTAATCTTATGGAAGGTCAATCTTAAGGAAGAAGAAGAAAGATTTCTTTTGATTTTATCAGGGGCATAAAAAACAGCTGTTCGTATGAAAAGCTTAAAACAGCTGATTTTGATCAACAACTGATTTGGATCAAAAACTGAATATAATTTTAGGTTAGGCCTACAATGAACTAAAACACCAATAAATTATTGGGCTAATTATTTAAGATATATAAAAGCCAAATACCACTCACTGACTGAACACTTAAAAAGAATACAATTACGTTAAAAAGACTGAAAATACCAACCACCACGGGCAACGCCGTACGGGTCAGCTAGTTATAACTAAAATTAAAACTATACAGACGAATCAGCCTGAAAAAGGTCCACAACTTTAATGTATTGAAATTAGGTTAAACTTGTATGTACATAGTTAGATTTATTTTATTTTAGCCAATATGTACACTATTTTGTGTTGGGTTAAAAGATCCAGTGTGTCAGGCGACTAAAATTTAAAAAAATCATTGTAAAACTTAATTTTAATTGTTATTAAAGCTTATAATAATTTAACCACGCAGCTGAACCGCCGACGTGAGTTGAGCAAATTTCCAAAATTAAGTTTATAGGCCTACATGTTTTAGGGTTTCAACCTACTATTTGGGAAATAGGACTATTCACGACGGTGCTGAATAGCTGCAAAATGGTTCGCACGCCATTGCGCATATTGGGAAAATCTTCGATACACAGAGCATTGCGTGCTTCGCACGCCATTCCGCTAATTGAGAGTATCTGCGATACACATTGCATTGCGTGCTTCGCACGCCATTCCGATTGTTGGGAGTATCTTCAACACGCTAAACATTGCGTGCTTCGCACGCCAATCCCCGTATTTTGAGTATATTCAATACACAATGCATTGCGTGCTACGCACGCCAAACCCACGGTAGAATTCACCACATGACTTTGAACCGGGTACTTCTATGGTATTTTACGTTTTGATCGATTTTGGGGGAACCAAGCGAGCTACAAGGGCGCGTAAAAAAACAAAATGTGCAGAATAACATCCTACATTTATATGTGTAGAAAAAAACTAAAAAACATATTCATTCTCGTAGGAAAATCACAAAAAACTGCTACTTCCGGTTGTTTAATTTTTTTTTGCTAACGAACTCGTCCGAGCGACGTAGACAATCAACATGTGTACCACATTTGAACCAAATCGGACTTAAAATCCGGCCGCTAAAGTGCGAATACATATATATACATAGGCTATAGGCCTATACATATGTATAGTATTTACGTATACGTATGTATGGCACTTACGTACATGTATGATATATATGATTTTTAATGACACCCCAAAACCTGTTCTGTGGACCATGATCGGTGCTCATTTGCTACTCCTGACCTTGGGTCTTACCATAAGGGCCACTGCAATAGCTCATTTTTCCTATGGAAATTCGCTATTAAATGTTCAGAGTGATATCCATTCACATAAACTTTTGTCTCGTTTCTGGTACCGCTGTAAAGTCTGGTGGATTGCTCTTGATATTTTAGTAAATTAATTTGCACATATCGTGGGAGCGAAGCAAGCACGGGGGTAGGCGAAGCGAACTCGAGGCTACGAAACTGTCAGAAACCAAACAAACCGAGCAAGTAACTAGATAGTGTAAAGTGTAAACGATTCCATCCCTTCTCTCTATGCTTCCAACAACCATCTGCACTGAAAAAACTCTATCCTTGCAGCAACACAATTAATGTTGCGGTAAAAGAAATATTTGTTTACGGGTCAGCAGGGTGTAGTTAGCTTTACGGTTAAAGTAAGCTACTGTTGATCTCTTGATATTATAGCAATGTTATTAACTTAGCAGCAAATGTAAGTTCAACAGTAAGCCTAATGTTTCTATGACATTAAGGCACTACTAACTATGTCGCAAGGCTAGTTAATGTAGTAGTGAATATAAACTAATGTAGTTATAACATTAGGTAGAGTGTTTAATATTGTAGTGTTCCTTTACTGGTAAGTTAGTTGTTATTGTCACAAAAATAATAAAATCAGGCAATACATATACAAAATATTACACTCATATTAGTTATTGTAATCATAAGAGTAATTGCTCTGTGTGTTTCGGTATAACAAACGTCCTTGCAAGGTTAGTTGATGTAGTGATGAACTTCATACTAATAAAGTTCTAACACTAGTTAAGATTGTAATTACTATATAGTTTGTTTATTGTAAAAATAGTTATTTTTGTCACAACACGAAATTTGTCGACAAGCTTTCCCCTGCATGCTAACTGTCGAGGTCCTCCAGTTAGAGGAGGTACATAGTAAGAGTTCTGGAAAAAATAAAAATTAAGTGTAAGATAACTATAAAATATATTATATAATATACATAGTTATTAATGTATGTAGTTATTTACATAGTTAAGGACATAACATTTTTACTGTATCTTAAAATAAAGAATTCAAGCTTTAAATTACAATTATGTTATTTTGTTAATTTTCTTTCTTTGAGCCTTATATTTTTACTTGAAAAGATATAATATGAATGAATTGTCTGTAGTTGTATGTAGTAATGTTAAATCAGTTAAATGGAAGTTAGGTACTAAAAAATAAGTTCCTTTACATGGATTTCCTCCATATTGGATAGGGCAAGTATATCTATTTCATTTTCTGAAATGAAAGTATATTATTTGTTAATAAACTAATTATGTGTAAATAGATTAATAAAATGAATTTTAAATATTTACCAGAATGATTATTAAAACAATAATTTAAAATATATAGAAAATAGATTAGTTATATATCTTTAAAATAGTATGACAAAGTTATGTATAACTTCAGACAACCTCCCATAACCTGTAATGAAATTTTAACATTGAATATATACCGTATTTATTATGGTAGTTTTTTAAAATTACTGCATCTAATTATAATACTGTATTAACTTATGTATTTACCTGAACTTACCTTTAAAAATTGTAATATAATTTTGAAATACCCATGACGTCAACAAAGCTTCTACATGTATGTTGAAAAACAAGAAGATCGACAACGAAGCAGTTTAGTTATAGCTGTTTGATGTGGTCTTTGTTGTTACTTGTTAGTCTACCGAGTACTGAAGAGAAACTGAATTCGAATTTCTTAAAAACGTGAGAAACTGTAATTGTGGACAGGGTAACTCTAAAACAGGAAAAGGCTACCGTCTAAAGGATGTAAAGCGGATGTAACCCAGTTCACTGCATAAATAACCGCCTTTATGCCTTGTAAGTAAGCTAACATTGTGAACATATTAAGATATTGTTTTCATTCCGTTTTTTAGATGTATATTACGTTAGATTTACCTTATAGTTACATTAACTAATTTAGTGACTACAATCATCGCCTTTACGTATATTAAATTAACTATGACATTTTACTACATTAGAGTTTACAGTAAAACTCAACATTAAAAAAACCTTCCAGCAGTGCAAATATTTCAAGCTCTAAAGTAGCCATGACATTATAAATGTTACCATGACAGAAAAACTGTTAACATTAATTTTAACTTTGCAGTACGGTTAGAGTTTTTTCAGTGTGTTTACCTCAATTTCACATATTGCAGCACTCCAAGTCTTGCTCTCCGCCTCTTTTATTAAGTCTGGAATATTTCTGTAAACAAAATGCGCCGGATAAAATCCATTTCTACTATCCATGCTAGTTGTTTAGATACACCGGGTGTTTCAAAATAAATATCAAGGTATCAAGGCTTTGTAGTATTTAACTTACAATTATAAATAAACGGTACCAGGAACTGGCACATACTTTCTCACAAATACATTTAAATTACTAAACAGATTCACTGTGACTTGTAGGGTGGGGTCGGAGAGTCTTTTTATTAAAGTTGGAGATTAACTAATAAATATTATTATTATTATTATTATCTAGAAAGAAAACTATTCGATCGATTTCGAAAAAATTTGCACCAAACACGTCAATTAGGTCTTCGTAGATGCACGTAAAATGGTTTTGAAATTTTTTTTAAACAACCCGATTTATGGCCAAAAAACCCCCAAAAACAGTTATTATTATTATTATTATTATTATTAGCTAAACGAGAATTTTTAGAAAGATGCGGGTTTCTGTATATGGTAGGGCACATTAAAGTCTACAAATGAGCCAAATTTTATCGAAATCGTTAGAGCCGTTTTTTAATAAAAAAATAATAACTGATTTTTTGGGGGTTTTTTGGCCAAAAAGGGGGTTGTTTTTCAAAATTGTTCAAAACCCTTTTCCGCGCATCTATACAGGCGTAGTGGACATGTCTGGTGCAAATTTGGTTGAAATCGATCGAAAAGTTTTCTCTCTAGCTTTGTATGCTTTTATTAAAGTAGGCGATTAACTAATAAATATTATTATTATTATTAGCTAGAGAGAAAACTATTCGATCGATTTCGAACAAATTTGCACCAAACACGTCAATTAGGTCTTTATAGATGCACGTAAAAAGGTTTTGAAAAATTTTAAAAAACAACCCCCTTTATGGCCAAAAAACCCCAAAAATCAGTTATTATTATTATTATTATTAGCTAAACGAGAATTTTTAGAAAGATGCAGGTTTTTGTATATGGTAGGGCACATTAAAGGCTACAAATAAGATAATTTTTTTCAAAATCGTTAGAGCCGCTTTTTTTATAAAAAAATAATAACTGATTTTTTGGGGGTTTTTTGGCCAAAAAGGGGGTTGTTTTTCAAAATTGTTCAAAACCCTTTTTCGTGCATCTATACAGGCGTACTGGACATGTCTGGTGAAAATTTGGTTGATATCGATCGAATAGTTTTCTCTCTAGCTTTGTCTACATACAGACATACATACAGACATACAGACATTTTGTAAAAACCACTTTTTTGGACTCAGGGGGTCCCAAAACGGATATTTCCACAAAAATCACAACATCGATTTTTTTTGCGATCACTATACCTTCTCTATACTATAGTATAGTGAGAAAGTAATAATACATCAAATTAAAGATAAACTCTAGACAGTTTTTCCTACAAGTGAGCACCATAGTGGTTGGCGGTAGCCGAATTCGTTCCAAACATTATTTACTGTGTCTGGAGTAATCATTACAACAATTGTTTCAATCCTGTCTATTAACTCGGGTAATTCATCTGTTGGCGAAGGCCCATACAGATGATCCCTCAAAGGTAAACATCGCAAGGCTTCAGATCGGGTGAACGCGGAGGCCATGCGAAACAAGCGCAGACGTCTGACCCCTTGCTGTTTGCTGCCAATCCAGCGATCAGCTACAACGTCGCTTAACGCGTCCACTGCTAAGGACGCACATGTGAGCTCGACACTGAACACTATGAGAAGCGGCCGACGCACACTGTATTGCACGCCAATCCCCGTATTGGAAGTATTTTCAATACACAGTGCATTGCATGCTTCGCACGCCAACCCCCGTATTTTGAGAATTTTAAATACACAATGCATTGCGTGCTTCGCACTCCAACCCCTATATCGGGACTATCTTCAATACTCAGTGCATTGCGTGCTTCGCACGCCAACCCCCGTATTGGGAGTATTTTCAATACACAATGCATTGCGTGCTTCGCACTCCAACCCCTATATCGGGGGTATCTTCAATACAAAGTGCATTGCGTGCTTCGCACGCCAACCCCCGTATTGGGAGTATTTTCAATACACAATGCATTGCGTACTTCGCACGCCAACCCCCGTATTTTGAGTATTTTCAATACACAATGCATTGCGTGCTTCGCATGCAAACCCTCGTATTGGGAGTATTTCCAATACACAATGCATTGAGAGCTTCGCAAGAAAACCCCCGTATCGGGAGTATTTCCAATAGCCTACACAATGCATTGCTAGCTTCAGTCGCCAAACCCCGTATTGGGAGTATTTTCAATACCCAATGCATTGCGTGCTTCGCACGCCAACCCCATTATTGGGAGTATTTTCAATACACAGTGCATTGCGTGCTTCGCACGCCAACCCTCGACTTGGGAGTATTTACAATATAGTGTATTGCTTGCTTCGCTCGCCAACCAACGTTTTGGGAGTATTTTCAGTACACAATGCATTGCGTGTTTCGCACGCCAACCCCCGTATTGGGAGTATTTTCAATACACAATGCATTGCGTGGCGCGCACACTAACCCCCGTATTGGGAGTATTTTCAATACACAATTCATTGCGTGCTTCGCACGCCAACCCCCGCATTGGGAATATTTTCAATACACAATGCATTGCGTCCTTCGCACGCCAACCTCCGTTTTGGGAGTATTTTCAATACACAATGCATTGCGTGGCTCGCACACTAACCCCCGTATTGGGAGTATTTTCAATACACAATTCATTGCGTGCTTCGCACGCCAACCCCCGCATTGGGAATATTTTCAATACACAATGCATTGCGTGCTTCGCACGCCAACCCCCGTTTTGGGAGTATTTTCAATACACAATGCATTGCGTGCTTCGCACGCCAACCCCCATATTGGGAGTATTTTCACTACACAATGCATTGCGTGCTTCGCACGCCAACCTTCGTATTGGGATTATTTTCTATACACAATGCATAGCGTGCTTCGCACGCCAACCCCCGTATTGGGAATATTTTCAATACACGATGCATTGCGTGCTTCGCACGCCAACCCCCGTATTGGGAGTGATTTCAATGTACAATGCATTGCGAGCTTCGCACGCCAACCCTCGTTTTGAGAGTATTTTCAATACACAATGCATTGCGTGCTTCGCACGCCAACCCCGGTTTTGGGATTATTTTCAATACACAATGCATTGCGTGCTTCGCACGCCAACCCCCATTTTGGGAGTGTTTTCAATATACAGTGTATCAAAGTGATGATACCAACTAAGTATGTTTTCATCACTTCGTGGATTACATTTGAACTTAATTTGGAACGCACGTTACACTGTAACTACAGATCGAGTCCTTGCAAACTGTAAAACGAAAAAGCTTTCTGTTCACTAGTCGCCATATTTACTACTAGACAGAGTAAACTGCATGCGCATGCGCACAAATGTACCAACAAAACCGCCTTAGCTACTCTTTCATTTTACGTATTTTTATAATTGTCAGTTAAATGTAACGTATACTACACAACCTTATATATTAGTACATTTAAGTCGTGGTTCGGATTCCACGTAAAACTGTAGGTCCCATCTTCATTAGCCTTAAGTGCAAAACAGCAGGACGTTAAACCAAAAAAAAAAAAAAAAATTAGTACATTTAACACTATACTTCGTTTTGAAACACCGCGTATTTTCCTATTTTAAAGTATAAATTTAAATACTTTGTACAGCAGGTATCATTTTTATTTTATCTACGACCATTGCAATAAACACCAATAACGCTATTACAAGTAACATCAGAAAGAGGTACATTACAAACCAAAAGCCAACCCGATTAGGTAATGATATCATTACCTAACAGGAGTCACTTTACATAATAGGCTCTAGACCAATGAGAGCTCGTCATTTGACGGAAGTAGAGTTGTAATAAAAATAACGCTATTCGTACATCAGCTGATTGTACCCATACGTTCCGGATGTTAGTGTGTTATTGTAACTAACCTCAAACGTGAGTTGACGCATTCCGCAAACATGAGTGATAGTGATGAATTTTGTTTAACTCCAGAGGAAATTAATACAAAAGCAAATTCGGCTCTGAACAATTTGTTGCCAGAAAAATCTAAATTTCGTTATGAAAAGGTTTATAACCAGTTTATGGAGTGGAAAACTAGAAATGGTGTTAGTTCGTTTTCCGAGAATGTTTTCTTTGCGTATTTTGAGGCCCAAGATAAGAAACCTAGTTCGCTTTGGTCTATTTATTCAATGATTAAATCTACAATCAACATCAAACATCAAATAGCCTGTATATTTTTGGTCGTAGATAAAGTAGTGTACGCAACGATTGTATTCAGCCTTTAAGCCACTCGTGAGATATTTAGAACACTCGCTTCGCTCGTGTTCCAACTTACATCTCACTCGTGGCTTAAAGGCCTTCATAATACAATCGTTGCGTAAACTACTATTACGGCATGATTTCCCAAGTCCACCAACACATCTAACTCTTCCTTTTAAACTAAGCATTTTAAAATTTGTCTACACGTAAACAAAGTCCGCGGAAACCAGCTACAATTTTATAATATTTGGTATCATATATATGGGTGGACGCTTTGTTTATGGCCAAGAGCGTTGTACTGCACGGCACGTTTAACACTCTACCGCAGCAGTTAGTTCGGACAGCTTCATACAAACACTTGTCACTTAAAAACCTTCAACGCAAAGTTATTCTCCAAGCTGTAATATGCGTGTTATAGCTTTCACACTTATGTCTCAACGACCGCGTGCATCAGTAATTATATCTCTAAACACGCCATACATTAGGCCTACAGTCTTCAAATTTTATAGAACTCGTTCCACAAAAACTTTATCGTATTAATTTGAAAATATTATATCTGTTACGAACTGCGTTAAAAACACATTTATTGTATCTTTGATTCTGAACTTTTCCCTTGAGATTCTTAATTGTATTAAAGCGCGTTCTACCAAAATAATACACACGAATTTTGGCGGTCTAACTAAGAACTTACAATATGAGGAAGCACAATGTCCATTTCAGATGTATTACCAAGTAAACTATTTTAACGCAACTTACGAAACGAGGAAGCACAATGTCCGTTTCAGAGGTATTACCAAGTAAACTATTTTAACACAACTTACGAAATGTGGAAGCACAATGTCCATTTCAGAGGTATTACCAAGAAAACTATTTAAACACAACCTTCGAAATGAGGAAGCACAATGTCCATTTCAGAGGTATTACGAAGTA
>JAGFPH010002270.1:175054-186954 GCA_018207615.1 Philaenus spumarius | reverse complement strand
CAAATTCCCTTAGAAATCGATTGACAAGTTAAAGTAAATTTTTACCCCGAAAAGAAACCTTTACCCAATAAAATCTAAATTTGCTGAACATCTATTAGAAACAGGCCATAATTATTCCAATATAGATAGCAATATGCAAATTTTACATAAATGTGTTCAAAAGGGCCAATTATGAATGTCTTAGAAAAATCTACAAACAATCTATTTCTAATTGATCTATTTTATTAAACGAAAAAGTCTACTTTCAATCCAACATTATTTTTGACAGTATAATTAAATTAACCCCTTCAACTAGAAGACATAACCACCCGCAAAACTAGTATCTTCAGTACTGAATAAGCAATGAACAAGTAAACACGTGTGTCCATCTTATACGATAGTAAATTAACATTGCGATATATTTTAAACGTAGTTTTGTGTTTCAAAGTGTTGTGATGTATGTTAAAGTGTTGTGTTGTGTGTTTTGTGCAATATTAAAGTTGACGAGCATTTAAATTAAATGCTATAACATAACAAGTTTCGGTTTGACAATGCCTGAATAAAATAGGCGAAACGGTCGTCACCGATTAATAACAACGTTTACTGGACTGCAAGCAGTTGTATAAATAAGGTATTTATTTAGTTATAAGCTTATTATTGTACACATTTACCGAGTAAAATCCCCGTCAGCATAGTTTTGTAGGCCTAAATAAGTATTCCTTAATGTTGGTTTTTAATACTAGTTTTTTTTTTTTTTTAATGATGTACTTCTGATGTGTATCTAATTAATCAACCTGTGATTTTGTACTGGCCTTACTAATATTTATGTAAACAACAAATAAAATTAAACTTAACGAAATAAGTTAAATACTATACTTATAATAGGCATGCAGCTTTTAATTTTTAGAACCTTAAAATAAAAAAAATCTTATAAGTCTAAAAGTTATTTTCTAGGGCACAATACTACAAACCTTCGAAATATTTGTGTAATTGTTTATTCGAATATTTAATATTATTTACTTACTCGAAAATGTATAGGCCTACACGACATTTAAAGATAATGTATCGACTCATGCTGATCTCTTAAATAAATAAAATAGCAAACATTGCCTTATCCAAGAAATAACGAGGACTGCAACTTAGTTGACAGAAAAAATTTACAAGAGGTATTAAATTTCAGGACACTTTTATGCTAACTGAAATGGATAATATGAAATTGAAGTTCAACTACAAAGAGTTCAGCACAAAAGAAAATAGCACCACACAAACCTTTTATACAATTATTTAATTAAACAAAAAATTACGTTTGCTGTTGCAACATTACCGACTCAAAGCATTACAGAAGACTGAAAGGTTAAAAAATTCCGGTTTTCAATGTCAAACAATTCGCCAACCAGTGTAATTCTGTGGTAAACGACACGTTGCTAAGGACAACGAGATGATGGAATAACAAAAGTTAATTAACTGAGAGTGATTTCTACAACTTGTTCAATAGGCCTACTTATGAACTATTTTTTAATTTTTTATTAACTACTAGGCCAACCCCGTTGGAACCTTCTATACACATAATTATGTTATGTTTTCTTTGTAATAAAGGTGTAGGATTAATAATAACAACAAAGCTAAATAATGTTAAACGTTCAAATCAAATTATTTCATACATTTTATAACGGCAGTTGTAATAAAGGTTAAAAGAACCTGCAAGGCTCAGGTTTACACTTTAAAACCCTAACCTAAAAGTTAGAAATACAAACATAATTGCTTTAAAGTTTGAAATCAGCTTTTAGTGGAAATATTACAGCAAACAGCTGTTTTTCTCTTATTTTATTCAATTGGATGCTATGGAAATAAATGTTTACAAATACATGTGTTGGTACATAGTCTAGGCCTAACCTAAGATTTTTTTCCGACTAAATTTACAAAATAATATTGAAATAAAAATGTTTCCAACAAAATGAATTGTAGCCTATGTTACTCATCGATAGTGCAGCTTTTTATTAGTAAAACAATTTTTTAATCGGTTTAGTAGTTCCAGAGATTACCCCCTACATACAAACAAAAAAACAAATTTTACCTCTTTATAATATTATTAGGCCTATAGAATAGAAAGTAAAACAGACTGTAGAAAATAAGTTTTCTAAAAACTATAAAATAACCCTAAATTTAATTGAATTAAGATTCCTACTAAACAATGTTTAATTAACCTATCGATAATTTGTTTATAAAATTGACACTTCTTTCTCCTTTAGGATCATTAAAAACTAAATTTCGAGCCGTCTGAAGTCATCATGAACAAAACTGTCAAATCTCAACAGATTCAAGCAATTTTTAAGTAGCCTATCTACAGCCAAAGCAAATTATAAAATTTAAACTTTCCAAACTTTTATACAGTGATTACATTTCACCCTTAATAATTGTGAATGTTATATAGACACTAAAAACTGTTTAGAAATATATTTTTTTTACTGGTTTGCAATAATATCAATGGTGCAGGGCTTTCACGCCTTTTTATTTAGGTAAAAATGTTTAAACAATCAAATAAAAACTCAACATTTAGTAACCTACATGATGAGGGCGAAGGAAATTATGTATGGAAATTGTATCAAAACGTTTTAAATAGGCATATTTTGTTTATAACTTTAAAGTTATAAAATATGTCTAGCATAATGTTAACAAGGTTGTGATTATTTTGTATGTTTTCACAACAATTTTTTTATTTTAAGTTTTATTATTATAGGCCTAAATTACTTTAGAAGGACTTATTTAAAGTTTTGCAGGCTAATATGTTCAATAACGTCCATCAAGCACCAGAAAACAAACCTAAACAAACACATTTTACAATCCTGCATTTAAAAGTAGGCTATAACCGATCATAGACACAAAATTTGACAAAATGCAAGAATAAAATAATAGCCTGAAGTTCTAACTTACAGTCTTTAGTCACAGTATGTTTACCTGTATTCAACATTATTTAACAGTAGAATGTAAAACAATGTCGTCTGTAAAAATATCAGCCGAGGGTCGTGTAGTAAATTTACGCCAAAAATTTTAAAACTTTCCCAACAATGATTCACCTAAGATTGTATACGTTTATTTAATATAAACACAAACCAAATCCGTCATTGTTCGTATACGAGTAAATCTCCGTGAAAAATCACAGGCGGATTAATTAGATACACATCAGAAATACATCATTATACAAAAAACAACACACTTTATCTAGGCCTACCTAACTATGCAGACGGGAATTTTTAACTCGGTAAATGTATACAATTATAAGGACTATAAAACTGTAGGAATATGTTTTGTTAAGATTTTGTGTTTATGAATATTATTATACATACTTAAAGAAAGATACAAATATTATCTTTGAATGGCCTTTTATTTTATATTGATAGATCAAATGATTTAGTAGTTATTAATATTATAGGCTATTTTATTATTGATTGAAGTTGTAAACATAACCCCAAAGTATAATCTACGCTAGGTTTTGTTTGCGTATTACAGATGGGGTGAAATCAGCTGTTATTTTATTAAGTTATATTATTTATTTCTTCTTTAAATGTTACTCCACGTACGCTCCCTTTTATAGAGAGTTAATGTAAATTAATTTACATACGCCTACATATAAATAATATTAGAGAAAGAGAGTAAATACATTCACAACACGATTAATAACAACTAACACGCAACAAGTGCCTGTCAAACTACACTCATCTGTCTAAAATTTAGTTTGTCACTCACCCAAACTTGTTGAACTTGCTTCCTCTAGTAAATCAATTTAAACACGATAACATAAACACTAAACTATTCATTCACTAAACACTGTAAAACACACACTAACACTAAACAAGATTTAATTCACAAGTACGTTGATAACCGAACAAAATACAACGCTAAACACGAACACAACAGCCTCGCAGCGAACTAACCTAAACAAAACCCATCGGCGGAATGGCGAAAGCGGACGGCTGTTCCACTTTCGTTCCTTAAATGGCCAGTTGTTTCGTTCCTCTCACAGGAAACGGTGCAAGCTTTGTGCTGTACAGTACAGAGAGAAGATATCGTGACAGCTTCTTCTTTGTTGGTTATTGTCTGTTTTTCTTCTCCTCCTTTTTTCTACAAGAACAAAGAATGCAGTCAACCGAGCGAATCTAGATCTACAGGGATTGTTTTACACGGCCCGGGTATTGTTTACGTATCAAATTGGCTTTAAAAGTTTGTAATAACAGTTTCTTAATAAAAATTACAGTATTTTGTTATTGTGTTTTTACAGTTCTTACAACTTCGTGTTTTAATTTTACAAAATGTCGGGATGTAATTTTAATTTGTGAACCCTTACGCAAGTCAGAAATAAAAAGTAGGCTAATTAATTTGAAAAACATAATAGGCACCATATTTTCTCTCAAAACAAATAACGTCTCCTACAAAATGGTATTTATTATTGTTGAATCGCGAAAATGAGCTTCCAAAGCCCAGCAAATAAAGTGGAGAGGTGCGAGTTGAATTGCCAAGGATTCCATACTGCCAAGCATTATAATAATATTACCAAAGATATATTACTAACAACGCATTACGCTTCATATTCTCAATTGAGCTGAGGCTTGAATAAATCATACTAGGCCAGTCGGTAGGGGTCAATTTAGACCAAAAGTTCCAGTAATTTACAATACGGCTGATTTTTTTTTATAAGTACCTTAAAGTATGTAGATTAACATAAAAAAAAGTTTACCAGTCTATCGATTTCCCAAAGTCGAAAAGAAAATCGATTATCATTTTTTTTCGATTATCCTTATTATTTTGAGCTGGGATGAAGATAGAGAAAAAAAAATACCACCGTGTAGGGGAGGTATTTTTCAACAAAAAAGGTCATATGTATTTATTTCGTCCGAGCAATGGTTTGTCTGGAAAAAAATCGATAATGCAGGTATGTATTTTGCAGCAGGGGAAATCACTAAAAGGGGACATCTTATTCATATATTAAGCGTTGGCTCATTCTAAATTGACTGAATTTTAATATATCGAATTGAAACTTGGTATAGGAGTTAAAATATATATTTTAAACATTTATGTTGAGTCTCAGCTTATCTTAAAAATTACCCGATCTAGGCGTCGATTTCGATTATCGATTTTAGGAGTACCGGACCCACGAACTAATTTCAATCTATTCCAGTTTTGTCAATTTTTGGAATATCAACATCAAATTTGTTTTACAAGTTGAGTACACCAGTATAAATATTCTTAGTAAGTATACACAATTTTTGTCATTTTATTTTTAAAAATGAGGCGCTTGAAAATAGTCTTCTGTTTTACCTATCTCGTTTTAACTATAACGCCTTTAGATTCAACGACTCCATTTTCGACATTTTTGAACATATCGATTTAAAAATTTTTACATAAGTTAAAAACACAATTGTTTTTTGCTATACTTATTTTAAAAACTATATTAAAAAAATTGACTAATCTGCAGCCGATTAACTCAAGCGTTTTGATGAAAAATCTAAAAAGGTCTAAAATTATACTTTTTTAAGTTACTTATGCTTTGAAAAGTAAATAATAAAAAAGGTTTACACTCCTTGATCTTGTTTGAATCTATATATTTAACTTGTAAAAAAACTTTCAGGATGATATTTTAAAAAGTTTCTAAACTGGAGCTGTTTAAAATGAATTGGTGGGTCCGGTACTCCTAAAATCGATAATCGAAATCGACTTCTAGATCGGGTCATTTTCAAGATAACAAGTTGAGACTCAGCATAAATGTTAAAAGTATATATTTTAACTCCTACGTCAAGTTACAATTCGATATATTAAAATTCGGCCAATTTAGAATGAGCCAAAGCTTCATATATGAATAAGATGTCCCCTTTTAGTGATTTCCCCTGCTGCAAAATACATACCTGCATTATCTAATTTTTTCCAGACAAACCATTGCTCGGACGAAATAAATACAAATAACCTTTTTTGTTGAAAAATACCTCCCCTACACGGTGATTTTTTTTTATTTTTCTCTATCTTCATCCCAGCTCGAAATAATAAGGATAATCGAAAAAAAATTATAATCGATTTTTTTTTTGACTTTGGGAAATCGATAGACGGGTAAACTTTTTTTTATGTTAATCTACATACTTTAAGGTACTTATAAACAAAATCAGCCGTATTGCAAATTACTGGTAGTTTTAACCTATACCGACTGGGCTATACTGAATATAGCTATTCAGTGTACGAAGTATTTTAGTAGAATTTGTTTGTAATGCAGCTTCTAGCCCCGGCTCACGTGCTTGACGAGTTTGCACCTCCTCCTTGAGGCCTCAGCTTATGGGATGCTTCGCTTAGCTCGCAGCTTAGAAACTTGGCCATTGGGCCTCATACTAGAAGATGCCTCACGGTAAACCCCCCCCCCCCCCCCCCCCCATAGGATTTTACGTTTTGATTGATTTTGGGTGAACCGATCAAGCCATAAGGTCGTGTAAAAAAAACAAAATGAGCAGAATAACATCCTTCATTTATTTTATTAGATAAAACTAAAAACGTTTCATTATCGTACGAATTTTTTTTAAATAGTTACTTTCGGTAAAAAAGCGTGATTTTGGTAGTTGGGTGTTTTTGGCTAGCGAACTCGTCCGAGTGACGTAAACAACTAACATATTTACCGAATTTGGACCAAATGCAGAATTAGAGTGCGAACACTTACAGGGTGTCCAGTAATTACGGGATCAAAACTTCGGGAAGTGGTTCTATGGGTCAACGTAAGAAATAAAGTTTATATAAAAATAGGCCCGAAATCGCTTCGTTTTTCAGATATCCGCCATTTTGTTTTTTACTTTCTCCACCCTATACGTAGTATATGGAGAAAGTATTGTTTTCGTAAAAATGTTCGAATTTGAATTTTCAGTTGAATTATTTGTTTTGGTGCTCCCAAAACCCCAAAAAATTGTTTAGTGCAATTATCTGTGTTGGTGCTCCCTGAACCCAAACATATTTTTATTGGAATATTTTGTTTTGGTGCTCCCTGAACCCAAAAAAGTGTATTTAGTGTGGTGTCTGTCTGTCAGTCTGTCTGTATGTATACACGACCAGAGAGGACACAATTGGTCCGATTTTCATTAAATTTGGTATGTAGGTACTAAACCCTAATATCTCCAGGCGTTTTTTTTCATTTTTTGGAATTTTTAATTTTTAAGGGTAATTTACCCCTAAAAACCCATAAAAAACGACAAAAATGCAAATTTCTCAAAAACGGCTCTAACGATTTTGATCAAATTTTCAGTATTTATAGTGCTTAGATGCCAAACAAAATGACACCACCCGCTTTTATCAAAACTTCGGCGTTTTATAATTATGGGGAAATGTTTAAAAATAAACAGTTTGTGTTGTCAATCTAGCATAGCGGCGGCGGCCGCACGGGGTAGCACCACGGTAGCGAGCACGGCCAGTAATTCAAAGGTCGCGCGATCGAATCCCGCCTGGGACAATAATTTTTTTATACGATTGACGTAGGTAGAATATTATTTTTTTGTTTTGTTCTAAAAAGTAGTAAAAAATAAAATGATTAAAAACAATATTATTTTGATTACAGTAAGTTGGGAGAAAGTTTGTGTCAGTTAACTGATACCGTTTATTTGTACTAAATCAATCATAGCTAGAGAACGGTTTGATTGACTGAGTTCAAACTTGTCATCATGTTTAAACTAACAATCATCTATCTCAAGAAAAATAAGCGATTAAATCCAAAAATGCGTTTCAAAACGGCGGCTGTTTGTAAATTTCAAACCTAAATTACTCAAAAACCGTACATTTTAACAAAAAATGTCGAGACACCTTTTTTGTAGCCCTTTTGATTCCCTATCGAATGGCGTAGCTGTCAAAACAATCGGATGAAGGATAATAGTCAGGTTTGTTCAACTCGGCATCCTGTACCAACACAGTTAATGCTACAATATTGTACGTACAATTGCTGTCATTATCTTTAACTTAGCTACTATCCTTCATCCGATTGTTTTTACAGTCACACCATCCGATAGGGAATCAAAAAGGCTTAAAAAAGGTATCTCGACATTTTTGTTAAAATGTACGGTTTTTGAGTAATTTAGGTTTGAAATTTTCGAACAGCAGAAATTATTAAACGCATGGTTGGATATAACCGCTTATTTTTCTTAAGTTAGATCATTGTTAGGTTGAACTTCATGCCAAGTTTGAACTCAATCAGTCAAACCGTTCTCTTGATATGAATTATTTTGAACAAAAAACAAAATGGCGGATATCTAGAAAACGAAGCGTTTTCGGGCCTATGTTTAAATGTACTTTTTTCTTATTTTGACCCATAGAACCATTCCCCGAAGTTTGGATGTTTCCTTATGGGACACCCTATAAATAATGTTTGATGTCACCCCAAAACGTGTACCATACCATGATCGGTGATCATTTACAACTTCTGCAGGCAACGAGTACAAGTAGCCTAAGCTGTTAGCGTTTGCAGCCAGCTTTTTGACAGACTAGTTCCACTACATCGGACGGCGATGCGCAGAACTATTGCGCAGCAATACGGACTAGTTTAAAGGAATATTACAACAGATCGGCTCGACTCGCGAAGATTAGAAAGTAGAAGTCGTGATGAGTGCATAGCCTAGTTAGATCACGTGACTTGGGTGTTCAGGTCGACCTTGTTGGTCCAGTTTTATGAGACTTTATCACGCAAATAATCTATTTATGTGCGTTTGGAAGTGTCTGAACACCAATAGCTTAGGGTGTTTTATTGTAATTATAGTTAATGACAGTCTTCAAGTAGGAAATCTATACATTACGGTACCCTACTATTCTTTCGTATCTTTCATTCTGTAGGCATATATTTTGTATTTTCGTTTTAATAAATATTTTTTACGAAGTTTTTTAGTTTCGAATAATCTATATAATTAAAGTACACAAATACAATTTTTAGGTTTAGGATAGAACATAGTTATAAGTAACTAGGGGTAACCCCTACGTGCTCCGCACGCCAACCCCGATGGAACCCTCTATACACATAATCAAGTTATATTTTCTTTATAATAAACGTGTAGGATTAATAATAACCCCAAAGCTAAGATGGTAAATAATGTCAAATGTTCAAATCAAATTATTTCGTATATTTCATAACAGCAGTTATAATAATGGTTAAAAGAACCAGCAAGGCTCGGTTCTACACTTTAATAAAAACCTAATCTAAAAGTTAGAAATACTAATAATTTCTTTAAAGTGTGAAGTCCGCTGTTAATGGAAATATTAGAGCAAACAACTGTTTTATCTGTTATTTTATTGTTTTTATTTATTAATTTAGTCGGAAAAATTGTAGGTTAGTCCTAGACTGATGAACCAACACATATTTCTTTAATGTATTTACATTCGTTACCGTACCATAGCAACCAATTGAATAAAATAATAGATACAACAGTTGTCTGCTCTTATATTTCCTTTAATTATAATAATTAATAATAAACTGACACAAATAAATAATTGTTTCAAAGTTTGAAATCAGCTTTTATTGGAGATGTTAGAGCAAACAGCTGTTATGTTATTTTATTCAATTGGTTGCTATGGTTATAAATGTAAATACATGTGTTAGTCCATCAGTCTAGGCCTAATCTAAGAATTTTTCCCACTAAACTTACAAATATTGAAATAAAAAATGTTTTTATTAAAATGAATTACGGCCTACTTTACTCAGGGATAGTGCAGCTTTTACTTTGTCACTATACTATAGTATGGAGAAAGTATAGTGATCGCAAAAAAATCAATGTTGAGATTTTTGTGGAAATATACGTTTTGGGACCCCCTGAGTCCAAAAAAGTGGTTTTTACAAAATGTCTGTCTGTATGTATATAAAGCTAGAGCGAAAACTATTCAATCGATTTCAAACAAATTTGCACCAGACATGTCAAGTAGGCCTGTGTAGATGCACGAAAAACGGTTTTGATAATTTTTGAAAAATAACTCCTTTTTTATAAAAAAAAACCCAAATAAGCTGTTATTATTTTTGTATAAAAAAACGGCTCTAACGATTTTGATAAAATTTGGCTTATTTGTAGCCTTTAATGTACCCTACCATATGCAAAAAACTGCATCTTTCTAAAAATTCTCGTTTAGCTGATAATACCAATAATAACTGATTTTGGGGTTTTTTTTGGCCAAAAAGGGAGTTGTTTTTCAAAAATTTTGAAGTCACAGTGAATCTGTTTAATAATTTAAATATGTTTGTGAGAAAGTATGTACCAGTTCCTGGTACCATTTATTTATTAGTAAAACTATCTTTTCAATCGGTTCAGTATTTCCAGAGATTACCCCCTACACACACAAAAAACCCAGATTTTACCTCTTTATAATATTAATTTAGATATATATAAAGGTTAAAAAAATCGGCAAGATTTAGGCCGACTACTGAACAAAAAATTAACCTAAAAATTACAGGTAAGGTCGAAGTCAGCCGATCATAAAAATGTATAAAGGTAATACACCAGTTTATAGACTAAAACCGCATCCACGACAATAAATATGTAGCCGTTTCGGAGAACAAATTTACGTCATGCGGGCCTGTGGATGCACACACGATTTTTAGTCACATTCAACGAACACGCCGTCGGGTTCTTTTACGAACATCAAAGGAATTTAAGCCTCGATGTAATTCAGTGTGGAAGCTCGGTTTACAATTAAAATTATATCTGTGGAAAACGGGATGATACCGGTACCTTTTATTATCCTCTACACATACTTTTCTTATAATTTGTGTATAATATATCATTTTCTTTCTAAGATTAAGCATAACCTCAAAGCTAAGATGGTAAATAATATTAAACGTTAAAACAAATTATCCAGATAAACTGTAGTATTAATAAAGGTTAAAACACCAGGCTTACTATTAAAATAAAGTAAATGTGTGCTGTCGTGGAACCTCCGCCAGGAACGGATTTCATTCACGCCTTTTCTTCAATTCTTTTACCAGCCTTAACGGCAACATACACACATCATTTTAATCTTTCAATTGCCGTTTATTATTAGATTGTTTTTTATACAAATATTTACTGTTTCCATACGTCCAATGTTATTATAATAAAGGTGTAGAATTAATTATAACATCAAAGCTAAAACGGTAAACACAGTTAAATGTCCATTCATTGTAAATGCATTCAATAAACATTAAATGTTGGTTCATCCGTCTAGGACTAACCTAAAATTATCGTGTGTATGTTTAATTTATTTTACCTGTCTCAACGGCAACATGCGTACAATAATTTTAGGTTAGGTCTAGACTTAAAATTAGGCTACATTCCAGGACTAACCTAAAATTATCGTGTGGATGTTTAATTTATTTTACCTGTCTCAACGGCAACATGCGTACAATAATTTTAGGTTAGGTCTAGACTTAAAATTAGGCTACATTCCAGGCCTAACCTAAAATTTCAGCGCTTGACGATAATATCTGAACTACGCCGGGCAGAACCGATCGTCTCTTAATTTAAATTGACGAAGCAAAACACATGTTTCTTGTAGGCTGTAGCAGAGTAGGCCTATACAGTATTCTTGTTCCTGGGGGTAAATCGAATTTTACCGTCACGATTTCACCATCCATTTTGTGAAACGCTCCTGAAGTGAAACGCTCCTAATGTGCAACGCTCCTAATGTGAAACGCTCTATACCGTCTGTTTGAAAAAGTTTTGGTCTTGCCGAGATCTGAACCAGCAGAGTCCATCACCGTAGACTACCGCCTTAGCCGTTTAGGCCACAATCGCATTGCTACTTTAGTGTACGTTTGAGTTGGGTATATAAGTGTAACAGATTGGCCTACGTCATATGCTTAATCTGTTCATATTAATACAATGTATAGTTTAATTAGTAATACCTCTGAAATGGACATTGTGCTTCCTCATTTCATAAGTTGTGTTTAAAATGGA
>JAGFPH010002270.1:142975-156336 GCA_018207615.1 Philaenus spumarius | reverse complement strand
ATGATAAGCTTATGGAGCTTATGAGAAAGTGGGTCCCGTTGACGTCACGAGTTACTGCGCATCCACTCGTGAACCCTACCGTTAGTATTCTATATACCGTGGTATTTACTGTGTTGGTATAGGATGCCGGGTTGAACAAACCAATTAGTACACATTACTTAGCTATTATCCTTCATCCGATTGTTTTGACAGTTAGACCCTCCGATAGGGAATCAAAAGGGCTACAAAAAAGGTGTCTTGACATTTTTCGTTAAAATGTAAAGTTTTGGAGTAATTTAGGTTTGAAATTTTCAAACCGCCGCCATTTTGTAACGCATGATTGGATGTAATCGTTTATTTTTCTTGAGGTATATCATTGTAAGGTTAAACTTCATACCAAGTTTGAACTCAATCAGTCAAACCGTTCTCTAGATATGAATTATTTTGTACAACAAACACAATGGCGGATATCTGGAAAACGAAGCGTTTGCGGACCTATGTTTATATGAACTTTTTTCATTATTTTCACCAGTAGAACACGTCTTTCAATTCTTTCCGTTTCTTCCTGATACACCCTGTATATACACAACACTTACGGTAACATATATTTTCGTAAATTTTTCGAACACGTCACTTAAATAAATAAATTTGTTCAACTTTGCTACACTTGAGAGCAAAATAAATAATATATATAAAATATATTTAGATCTAAGGCTATCAACAATGAATATAATAATAAACGGCAATTGAAGGATTAAAATTATGTGTGTATGTTGCCGTAAAGGCTGGTAAAAGAATTGAAGAAAAGGCGTGATGAACTTCGTTCCTGACGGGGTCCCACGACCTCACGCACTTACTTTTATTATTTCTATCTTTTAACTTTAGACTTTTCACTTGATAACAAAAGTTGATAGATATATCTCTATATAGAAAAACCAAATCCACTGACACACTGATCACGATTTCTCAAACACTTCTGATCGGATTGGAACGAAATTTCGTATGTAGCTTCCTCTAGGGCTATAGGTGCTCACTAAGAAAGGTTTAAAAAAAATCGAAATATTAGGGGGGTTTGGGGGGGATCAAAGTTACTAAATCACGATTTCTTTAAAACTACTGAACGGATTGGAATGACATTTGGTATGTAGCGTCCTCTGGAGCCATAGGTGCTGATAAGAAAAGGGTTCAAAACAATTTAAAATCTTATTGGGGTTTGGGGGGCCAAAGTTCCTAAATACAGATTTCTCCAACCACTGAACGGATTGGAACGAAATTTTTTATGTAAGCTACCTCTAGGAGGGCAATACGTGCTCGATAAGAAAGGATTTAAAAAAATTCGAAATTTTAGGGGAGGTATGGGGCAGTCAATGTTACTAAAAATTCCATAGGAAATACATAGTGTAATATATTTATTGACATAATATATTTTTTGTGAAATATACATTTAACTTTAATTTGTCTAGCAGTGCAAAGCCGGATCGGGCCAGCTAGTCAACATATATATGTATAGATATCTTTACACATTCATATTCTATGCAACCAAAACAATAACAGAACTACAGATAAACAATTAAATAATAAACGGTATCAGTTAACTGACACAAACTTTCTCCCAACTTACTGTAATCAAAATAATGTTGTTTTTAATCATTTTATTTTTTACTACTTTTTAGAACAAAACAAAAAAATAATATTCTACCTACGTCAATCGTATAAAAAAATTATTGTCCCAGGCGGGATTCGATCGCGCGACCTTTGAATTACTGGCCGTGCTCGCTACCGTGGTGCTACCCTGTGCGGCCGCTGCCGCGATGCTAGTTTGACAACACAAACTTGTTTATTTTTAAACATTTAACCATAATTATAAAACGCAGAAGTTTTGATAAAAGCGGGTGGTGTCATTTTGTTTGGCATCTTAAGCACTATAAATACTGAAAATTTGATCAAAATCGTTGAAGCCGTTTTTGAGAAATTTGCATTTTTGGTGTTTTTTATGGGTTTTTAGGGGTAAATTACCCTTAAAAATTCAAAATTCCTAAAAATGAAAAAACGATTGGAGATATTAGGGTTTAGTACCTACATACCAAATTTCATGAAAATCGGACCAATAGTGTCCTCTCTGGTCGTGTATACATACAGACAGACTGACAGACAGACACCACTCTAAAAACACTTTTTTGGGTTCAGGGAGCACCAAAACAAAAAATTCCACTAAACATATTTTTGGGTTTAAGGAGCACCAACACAGATAATTGCACTAAACAATTTTTTGGGGTTCTGGGAGCACCAAAACAGATAATTCAACTGAAAATTCAAATTCGAACAGTTTTACGAAAACAATACTTTCTCCATATACTACGTATAGGGTGGAGAAAGTAAAAATATAAACACTCCATCATTTTAAACCAACTTTTAAACAGGGTAATATACAGGATGTCCATCGAGGAAAGGTACAGATTTTAGGAGGCGATTCTACTACTAAACATAAGGGAAACAGACCAATAAACGTAGGTCCGGAAACTTTTGGTTTTCAAATTATGCACCATTTTGTTTTTAAACTAAACACTTAATATATTTGGAAATAGAAAATATATAGACCCCAAATTTAGTGCACATATTTTTTAGGTAACCTTCGGTATAATTTAAAAATGGCGGCCATTAAAAATGTTTAACATCAAATACTACTAAAACCGATAATTTTACGAACAAATTTATCAAACAAAACAATTTAAACCGTCTATAGCAAGTAGCCCAATCGGTATAGGTTTGAACTACCAGTAATTTGCAATACGGCTGATTTTTTTTTTATAAGTACCTTAAAGTATGTAGATTAACATAAAAAAAAGTTTACCAGTCTATCGATTTCCCAAAGTCGAAAAAAAATCGATTATCATTTTTTTTTCGATTATCCTTAATGTTTTAAGCTGGGATGAAGATAGAGAAAAATACAAAATACCACCGTGTAGGGGAGATATTTTTCAACACAAAAGGACATGTGTATTTATTTCGTCCGAGCAATGGTTTGTCTGGAAAAAAATCGATAATGCAGGTATGTATTTTGCAGCAGGGGAAATCACTAAAAGGGGGAAATCTCATTCATATATGAAGCGTTGGCTCATTCTAAATTGGCCAAATTTTAATATATCGAATTGAAACTTGGTATAGGAGTTAAAATATATATTTTAAACATTTATGCTGAGTCTCAGCTTGTTAGCTTGAAAATTACCCGATCTAGAGCCACTTGACTTATCAATGGGTTTCTCGATTTTAGGAGTACCGGACCCACCAATTCATTTTAAACAGCTCCAGTTTAAAAAAATTTCAAATTATCAACCTGAAAGTTTTTTTACAAGTTAAATATATAGATTCAAAAAAGATCAAGGAGTATAAACCTTTTTTATTATTTACTTTTCAAAGCACAAGTAACTTAAAAAAGTATAATTTTAGACCTTTTTAGATTCTCATCCAAACGCTTGAGTTAATCGGCTGCAGATTAGTCAATTTTTTAAATATAGTTTTTAAAATAAGTATAGCAAAAAACAATTGTGCTTTTAACTTCTGTACCAATTTTTAAATCGATATGTTCAAAAATGTCGAAAATAGAGTCGTCGAATCCAAAGGTGTTTTAGTTAAAACGAGATAGGTAAAACAGAAGACTATTTTCAAGCGAATCGTTTTTAAAAATAACAAGAAAAAAATCTTTCATACTTACTAAGAATATTTATACTGGTGTACTCAACTTGTAAAACAAATTTGATGTTGATATTCCAAAAATTGACGAAACTGGAATAGATTGAAATTAGTTTGTGAGTCCGGTACTCCTAAAATCGATATTTTTTTTTATTATAATTACTTGTTCGGACATTTGCCATCATTTGTGTGTTAAATAATCAAACACGACGTTTCGGGAATACAAATCAATTCCCGTTCTCAAGTGACTAAAACTAACGGTACATGCAAACTAGGCAACTAGGCCTATGTAAGGGTAAACAAAGTGAAACTACAAATTATTACTAACCTTAAATATCTACATGATATTTAAAATCTTATTTTAAAAATGATTTTAAAATGATATTTAAAATATTTAAAATCGATAATCGAAATCGACTTCTGGATCGGGTCATTTACAAGATAACAAGCTGAGACTCAGCATAAATGTTTAAAATATATATTCTAACTCCTATGTCAAGTTTCAATTCGATATATTAAAATTTGGCCAATTTGGAATGAGCTAACGCTTCTTATATGAATAAGATGTCCCCTTTGAGTGATTTCCCCTGCTGCAAAATACATACCTGCATTATCGAATTTTTTTCCAGACAAACCATTGCTCGGACGAAATAAATACATATGACCTTTTTTGTTTAAAAATACCTGCCCTACACGGTGGTATTTTTTATTTCTCTTTATCTTCATCCCAGCTCGAAATATTAAGGATAATCGAAAAAAAAAAATAATAATCAATTTTTTTTTCGACTTTGGGAAATCGATAGACTGTTAAACTTTTTTGTATGTTAATCTACATACTTAAATGTACTTTAAAAAAAAAAAATCAGCCGTATTGTAAATTACTGGAACTTTTGGTCTAAAATTACCTCTACCGACTGGCCTAAAGACTGAAACAACAATAACAGAACAGAAAGAAATTACTTTTTTTACTTTCTAGCCGATAAACTCGTTTATCCTTTGAGCTACGGGAAAAATAAAAAAACAGATTTGTTTGTTATTAAAAAGTTTACTTTTTTTGTTTCCTATATTAGATTTGTAAAGTTAGAAGTTTTAGAAATATTTGACAATTTACATTTTACTTGGCCGCCATTTTTAAAGTATACAAAAGAACGTTCTTTATTTTTAAAGTGAAAACTTCTATAGGCGCTGAGAGGTCCGCAGTCCGCAGTGCGCTGCGCAAAAAGTGCGTAGCTAGTAAGACATAAATTGACTCACCTAAACGATAAATCGTAATTTGGTAGTCATGTTTTGATAAACTTTCATTCTTCACGTTTGTAAATGAGGAAATATGGTTGCGACTTTTCCCGTTCGTTTATTTTACCGTTAGTTTATCCCTTGATCCTATCAGCCGTCACAAGGTAAACACAAACACAGTTTCCCTTCGATGTGTCTGTAACAAACATTGTAATCTCATCCGTCCTAATCTCGTTAGTGAGATTGTCTCCGGGAGTTTCCTCGACGTCACTAATAAGAAAGCGGATTGGACCAATTGTACCGCTAAAGGATTATGTATGTCTTCTATTGGTAGGATTAGATAGTCAATTTTACTTTCTCACTATACTATAGTATAGAGAAAGTATAGTGATCGCAAAAAAAATCGATGTTGAGATTTTTTTTGGAAATATCCGTTTTTGAACCCCCTGAGTCCAAAAAAGTGGGTTTCACAAAATGTTTGTAAGCATGCCTGTATGTATTCGATTTCAAACAAATTTGCACCAGACATGTCAAGTAAGCCTTTGTAGATGCAAGAAAAACGGTTATGAAATTTTTAAAAACAACCCCCTTTTTAAAAAAAACCCAAAAAATCAGTTATTATTTTTTTTATAAAAAACGGCTCTAATGATTTCGATAAAATTTGGCTTATTTGTAGCCTTTAATGTACACTATCATATGCAAAAAACCGCATCTTTCTAAAAATTCTCGTTTAGCTCATAATAATAATAATAACTGATTTTTGGGGTTTTTTGGCCATAAAGGGGATAGTTTTTCAAAAAAATTTAAATCTTTTTTGTGCATCTAAACAGGCCTAATTGACGTATTTTGTGTTATTTTTTCGAAATCGATCGAATAGTTTTCTCTCTAGATAATAATAATAATATGTATTAGTTAACCTCCTACTTTAATAAATCACCTCTCCTACCCCACCTACAATTACGAAGTCGCAGTGAATCTGTTTAATAATTTAAATATGTTTGTGAGAAAGTATGTGCCGGTTCCTGGTACCGTTTATTTGTTTTACTCTTAAGAAAAAATAAAACTTTTAAAGGAAGTCTGATGAGTAAAAATATTTATCAATTTTGTGTAGTTAGTTAATATTATCATCAATTTCCCCTTATAAGAAGTTATACCCTTGAAAATGTTTATGAACTAAGTCCAAGTAACTCCTCATTTCGCGTCAGCTTGAAATCAAGCTAACCAGCGTTTACTTTACTTCCGCCCTCTTACCACAGATACGAAAGGCTAAACAAGATCCAATGTCTACATTTTTAAATACGTTAAATACTTTGGAATTTAGATCTATAATTTTGTTGCTCTAGATGATTCACAATCTATACTAATATTATAAAGAGGTAAAATTTGTTAGTTTGTATGTAGGGGGTAATCTCTGGAATTGCTGATCCGATTGAAAAAATAGTTTTACTAATAAAAAGCTACACTATGCCTGAGTAACATAGGCTGTAATTCATTTTTATAAAAATAATTTTTATTTCAATATTTGTAAGTTTAGTCGGAAAAATCTTAGGTTAGGCCTAGACAGATGAATGAACACATGTAGTTACATTTATTACCATAACAACCAATAGAATTAAATAACAGATAAAACAGCTGTTTGCTCTAATATTTCCATTAACAGCTGATTTCAAAATTTGAAGCAATTATTTGTATTTCTAACTTTTAGGTTAGGATTTTAAAAAAGTGTAGAACTGAGCCTTGCTGGTTCTTTTAACCCTTATTATAACTGCTGTTATAAAATCTAATGAACGATTCGTCTAAACATGGTGAAATCTCAAACAATATATACTATTTATGAGAGATATTCCAATTAAACAAAATATTGTACGGTTATAAGTCTTACGAAATTTTTTTGAAGGGTTTAATATATTGATAAATTGGATATTTTATTTTGTTGCCTACAGACTGATAATGATTTCTTAAAATGTATATAGCCTTGAAACAAGAAACCTGGCACAAATAACCGTACCTTTCCCCTCCCGCCCTTCCTTCACTTTCACTTTCCTACTCACTGACCACAAGGCACTGGTGAATCAGTTGGGCTTATCATTTTGATGTTCATTCCTCTAAACCCTTCTATTCCTGATACTCCCGTTCCCTCTTATATTGCGGAGGATAATATTGGGGAAATTGGGCAGCTTTCAGACAATGATCTCCAAAACTCCCAGTCTCCGTCGACAGAACCGTGTTCGTCATCTGATACTGTTGGGTCAGATCATTGTTCCATTGTTCAAACCACCCAGAAACGTGGGGTGGGGAAAAACGGCGAAAATGTGTTTCTAATATTAATCGTGCTAAAGCACATAGGGAGGCTGTCAAAAAATACAACGCAAACAATCCCGCCGTAAATCGAGAGGCTGTCAAAAGCTACAATAAAAAAAATCCTGCCGTGCATCGTGAGGCTTCCAAAAAGTACAGTCAACAAAATCCCCAGGTCAAAATGGCTGTCGTTCAAAAATACAGTTCTAAAAGATGTCACATGAAGGTGTTTCCATGGTCTGAAAAATCAATGTCAGGGTTTCACTACAACTGCAACACCGATTATCACAAAGACAAAACAGTTGAACTAGGTCCTATGACGACATGTAAATGGTGTACAGCTATGAAGTGGTATAAATGGCATGGGTTTAGAACCTACGATTCATATCCTTATGACACAAAAAATTACCATCATTTGTCGCATTTATTTCACCAAAATAATTATGCAATAGCGAAGCATTGCCGGGTCAGCTAGTACAGTATACAGCTTAAACATTCTTTAAACCAAGATATAATAACATCTACATCACCATTTGATTTCCTTCTAGACGCAGGCGTTTCTCCCAAATTTCAATTTATTTGAAGGATTATGTCATTAGCAATGTTTTGTTCTGAGTTTAAGTGACGGTAAATAAAATCATAGACTTAAAACGGGACAAAGTAAGTGGGCACATTTTTTAACTTCCCGCTAAAAGAAAATTGAAAATTTTCTAAAATCGGGAAGTTATTGGTTTCACCCCGTTTTTCGAAAATCGAGTATTCATCAGATCTCGACGTTTTGAGGTCCTAGGAATCTTCCATGATCACTCCCGAGAGGGTGTCACCCTGTTTGTATGTGTGTGTGGGGGTGTGTGTGTGTGTATGTGCGTGTGTGTTATGTGTGTGTGTATGTAAGTATGTGACCCCCTTATAACTTTTGAACGGCTTAACCGATTGGATCCTACCAAACGGCGTTCTAAAGAGTTCCATCAAACTTAAATTTACTGAAAATTTCAACTAATTCGGACCGGTAGGTTCTGAGAAATTTCGAAAAAACTAAGAAATAAATTTTTTCAAATCAGGTTTTTTTGGAATAACTTTTAAACGGCTTTATCGATCAATTCCAAAATCTAATCAGCTTTTAACCTTGAAAAGCGTCGTTGATCGCTACCAGTCCGGTCATCAAAATCGGTTAATTCGTTCGTGACGTATCGTTAACGAAAGAAAATAAAAAAAAGTGTTTTTCTAAATTTCTCCGAAATTTTTCATCAGAAAAATTTTTGTTGTCAATTCTTTCAATGAACTCGAAAAACTGCATCGATTGCCGCAAATCGCATAAAAATCGGTTGATTCATTCGCGAGATATCGTGAACGAAAGAAAATCAAAAATCGGTTAATTCGCTCGTGAGATATCGTGAACGAAATAAAATAAAAAAAAGTGTTTTTTCTCAATTTCTCCGAAATTTTTCATCAGAAAAATTTTTTTTGTCGATTCTTTCAATGGACTCGAAAAACTGCATCGATTGCCGCAAATCGCATAAAAATCAGTAGATTCATTCGCGAGATATCGTGAACGAAAGAAAATAAAAAAAAGTGTTTTCCTCAATTTCTCCGAAACTTTTCATCTGAAAAATTTTTGTTGTTAATTCTTTCAATGGACTTAAAAAACTGCATCGATTGCCTCAAATCGCATAAAAATCGGTTGATTCATTCAAAAGTTATGGCAGTTCAAATTTATTAACTGTATTCTTTAGATGCCAATACTAGATAATTCGACCACGCAGCTGAACCGCTGACGTGAGTTGAGCAAATTTCCAAAATTAAATTTATAGGCCTATGTTTTAGAGTTTCAACCAACAATTTGGGAAATAGGTTTATTCACGACGGTGCTGTATAGCTGCAAAATGGTTCGCACGCCACTCATCATATTGGGAGTATCTTCAATATACAATGCATTGCGTGCTTCGCACGCCATTCCCAATGTTGTGAGTATCTTCAAACACAAAACATTGCGTGCTTCGCACGCCAACCCCTGTATTAAGAGTATCTTTAATACGCAATGGATTGCGTGCCTCGCACGCCAACCCCACGGTAGAATCCACCATATGGCTTTGAACCGGGAGCTTTTTTTATGGTTTTTACGTTTTGAACGATTTTAGGGGAACCAAGCGAGCTATAAGGTCGTGTAAAAAAACAAAATTTGCATAATATCATCCTACATTTATACTTGTAGAAGGAACTCAAAAACAAGTTCATTCTCTTAATAAAAATTAAAAAATAGTTACTTCCGGTAGAAAAACGTACTTCCGGTTGTTGGATTGTTTTGGCTAACGAACTCGTCCGAGCGACGTAGACAACCAACATGTTGAGACGGATTGAGGTATCCGCTCAATGCATAAATTAAATTTTCAATTAAATGTAAAAATCAGATTAATAATTTAAGTCCATAAGACAGGCCTAACCAAGTCCAGCGAGAATAGACCGAATTAATCATGTTATGCAGGGAACAATGGGAAATTAAAATATCAATTAAAACTGGGTATTTTGATGAAATTGTATTCATAATAAAGTAGCTAAGAGAAAATGTTAATACCAAGATTTAATAGTTTTTCATAGTAAAAAGTTATAGCCATAAGAAGTTCTAATAAAAAAATAATAAACTGTATTTTTCACTTTTATAGAAGGTAGTGGCTAGATAATAAATACAATGATTGTAAGAGCTATAGTGAGATAGACAAAACGAATTTTATACGGGGAAAAAGGATTAGTTTACATAAATAGAAAATTTCAATAAAGCCAAAATCATCGTAGCGTTGCCAAATTTAAACATAGAACAAAAGTAAAAACTGGACTATATTCAGCGAGAGTTAGGCTACAAAATGACGTTTTCGAAAGTGAGAATATCCCGGAAAATCGCGGTGCGAAAAAGGAAGATTTCGCGACCGATCGCCAAAACCGATTGCAGCATCGTACAATCGCGAGTCGAGTTTGTTCGAGGTCCAGAAGACTTCAGGAGTAAGTTCGCGGGAACCATCCCAGAATCGGAGCAGAAGATATGGGAATTCGGGGAAGAATTGTCAAGTTTATCTCGACAAAAGTGGACAGGAAAAGTTAGACTAGATAACTAAGTCCCGCCCACAAACATGGCGACACTTAATTCCAAGTACGTTAATTAGTCAAAATAATTAAACACAACCAAATTGGAAATTTTAAAATGTTAAATAGTAGAGTAACTCAACCCGAGGAAGGGAAAAATAATGAAAAAATTCTGTTACAAGAACCATAAGAAATATAGGCAATTTAAGATACGAAAAGTGAGGGAATAATGAATACACAGTTGGCCACAATTTTAACGCTGTAGAGTTAGAAGCTAAATAGTCGGCAGTAACTTCGTTAGTTGAAAAGGTAACTCCGAGAATGTCACTATGCTTCTCGTCACCAAAAAAGTATTTATTGAAATAATGTTTCGTTAAAAGTCGTTGAAAGTGATTTGAATATATAGTTAAAAAGATAACTCAGAGACCATCATTACGTTTCTAGTAAGTACCAGGAGACCGAGCTAAAGCTCGATTATAAGCAGGGCTATGATTTCAATAATAAATATTGGATTTTTGAGTTTTGAGGTTAGGCCTATAACATTAAACAACTAAATAAAGGGTATGTTTATTTAGCAGAAGTATTCGTTGCCATTGTAACTATAAATAGATACAACATTAGGCTTACCTCTAATAAAATACAGTTTAAAACAAAAAAAAAGATGATTACTGTAATGTCATTGAAAACATTTGCATCAGCTGTGCTTTGTATTGTTTAAAATGGACAAATTTCACTTTTTAATTTAATAAAAAGACGTAGAAAACGAATTTTCCCAGACTGGTGACCATTTCCAATCGATTTCTCGTGGCCAAAAGCCCCATATAAAATGAAAAAATCAAAAATCCTTAGACGGAGTTTCCAGATCCATTTAGCAGACAGACAATTATCTCTCGCTTTAGAAGATAAGATAAAAAAGTATAATTTCGCGAATAACATAAATGAAATCTACTTCGTATATTTTGCAAACAATTTCGTTAAAATAGCTTGCAAATAGTTTGTGAAGGTGAACTTGTACGTACAGTGACAATAATAAGCCTTGTACTTGCGTAATAGTTTTCAAAGGTATTGTGGTTTAAAGACAGTGAAGTCAAGTGGAGAGGAATACTCAGTGAGTGAGTTAGTTAAAGACCCGAACGACCGAAATTTACTTATCATCGATAGAAGCAGCTTTAAAGGGTTACATCTACCAACACCCTTGGAGGAGACCAGACGAGCAACGCCAGGGAATAATAACAGGCGCCAGCAACCAGGACCTTGTAGGACTTGCGGTTTCTTCTAGACCTACAGGAACACCTAGTAGGAACGCGCTTTTAACAAACTCACCTAAGGTATTGTCGCAACATCCTTCTTAAACATATATTATATACAACATTGACAGAATAACATTTTATTAAATAATCAGGGGAAAAATTAACTAAATTAAATTAAATCTCATTTATTAAAAGTCTCGCACAACAACTCATTTTAATAAACTGCCAGCAATTACAAGGAATAAACTTAAGAATAACTTTAAATATAAATTGACCTGGAACTTGACATTTTGGAATAAAATATGTGTGTACATAAAATTAATTACTACATTAAAAGAAGCAATAATTAATTTCGTTAATCAAAATTAGATTTCTCATTTCAACCACATTGAAACCCTGACAAAAGTAGACAATAGTAATTTATGTGTGGAAATAGTTATACAAAGAAAGTATATTGTTATAAATAAGGATAAGCCGTTCTCCAAATGGCACGATCTCGAAGAGAGTCGAGGCTCCAAAAAAGTTATGTATAAATTTAAGTCAGGTTAGTGGTAAAATAAGAGGTATTATTGGAAAATAATATTTCTTGCAAAGAACCGTCGCCCTATCGCACTTCTGACGCTGAGCTAGCTGGAGCGGGAGAAAAGATACGGAGGGTGAGAGCGTGAGTACTTGGCGCGTGAAGGTGCGGTTCGTCGCAATGTGTTCCAAATTTGAACCAAATGGAACTTAAAATGAGGCCGCTAGAGTGCGAACACACATAGGCCTATATATACATATATATATATGATTTTTAATGACACCCCAAAACGTGTTCTGGGGAACATGATAGGTGCTCATTTGCTATTCCCGACCTTCGGTCTTACCATAAAGACCACTGTAATAGCTAATTTTTCCTATGGAAATTTGCTAATAAACTGATGTGGTTGCTTGGTATCACACACCCTATATTAGAGATGGTTATAAAACAGATACATATATAACCCTTGCCTAGCGCAGCCCCTATTGAATCTCTACGTACACAATCAGCAATTCTAAATACCCCATCCACCTTCCAAGCTGCCTCTGAGATATATCCTATAATATTTTTGCAAGTGTCACAGCCAAAGTGCTTTAATGCGTTCAATTATTCTTTTAACTAACAAAGATTTATTATCCTGAAAGGTTTGTGATGGAGGTTTCAAATTGCAAGTGGAAAGTTGTTTTTAGCAAAATCTGTGGAATATCACTCAAATTGGTGATTGCCAAGGCTAGACTAGGTATAACTTTCTACTTTCAGGTTCGATCCCTGCTCTTCCCACTACATATTAGCAGCCATCTTTGTTTTACACGTTCACTGCTAAGGACGCACATGTGAGCTTGACACTGAACACTATGAGAAGCGGCCGACGCACAGTGATTCGCACGCCAACCCACATATTGGGAGTATTTTCAATACACCATGCATTGCGTGCTTCGCACGTCAATCTCCGGGTTGAGAGAATTTTCAATATACAGAGTATTGCGTGCTTCACACGTCAACCCCCGTATTGGGAGTATTTTCAATACACAGTGCATTGCGTGCTTCACACGCCAATCCACATATTGGGAGTATTTTCAACACACCATGCATTGCGTGCTTCGCACGCCAACCCCCGGGTTAAGAGAATTTTCAATATACCATGCATTGCGTATTTCGCACGCCAACCCCCCGGGTTAAGAGAATTTTCAATATACAGAGCATTGCGTGCTTCGCACGCCAACCCCCGTATTTTGAGTATTTTAAATTCACAATGCATTGCGTGCTTCGCACGCCAACCCCCGTATTGGGAGTATTTTCAATACACAGTGCATTGC
>JAGFPH010002270.1:105083-136238 GCA_018207615.1 Philaenus spumarius | reverse complement strand
TAATTTAATTCAATTTTAATAATGGCTTTTAATTTTATATGGCTTATGATTTGATTTAATTATTAATTTATTTATACTATTTAATGACTCTACTGATTTGAATGAATTTACTTTTTTAATAGATTTTTTCAGATATTGATTTAAAAATTATCCTAACTAACCCAGTATTTGAAACAAATTTACTGATTCTAATTCAGGCAATTTAGGGGACAAATAACGTAGCATTCGATTTTCACAGACCTTATGTTTGCTGTTTCTTTTTGCTACAATTGGTGACCTCAGAGTCGCTGGTGTTGTCCTGGGAATACAGGTGTTTTCTTTAGAACAGCTTCCCTGATGTCGTGGTATGTCTGTGGTCCTCCAGAAGTCGCCTGTTGGTTAGCCGGATCGTTTCCCTCCTTATGTCCAGTTTTCCTCGGGTTGTTCGTCTGGTTATCCTTTTAGAAGTTCATTTGAAGTTGATGAGTTCGCCAGTTCGTTCCTTTGACGTAGTCCAAATGACATCCCTTAACTATTTCATTTACGCTTAATAAACTCTCAGCTCTTTAGACTTTTATAAAAAATATAATATTTAAGTTTTACGAAGACAAAAATCCAGTACTTGTTGGTAATCGTTAGACTTGATTACAATATCGAACTTATAACATCTTAGAAAAATTAACAGATGATGCAGCAGCCTCACGGCGTATCAAAAATTATAAGAAGCAGACTAACACATCTCTCGCAGCAATTTTTTAGAAGAAGCCCCAGATCAACGCGTCCTCCGCTTTTATAGGGTCTCCCTTTCCCTTGTAACTGTAGCGTTTGGCGGTTTTTCCAGATTTCCAAAAACTCCACTTTTTTCGGAGTTTTTTGGTACTCATATGTTGTATAAATTATTTCCTGAATTGTTGTGAAGTTTTTTCTCCTTTTTTCTCATTAGTTTTCACATAAAGTCATATCTAAGCTTTTGCAGTTTCCCGCGTTAGGCCTTCCCGCTCATCCCTTCCACTTTCGTAACGTGTCCTCCGCTTCGTCTAATCTTTACTTGGCTTTACCAAAATTAACCAATTTCCTTATTTTCTTCATAACTCGTTAAGTTTTACACTGATTTTGGATTTATTTGGAGATTCTTATTCGTCATGGCTTTACCTTTCTTCTCGAAGTCGAATTGTAGTTGTGCGACTCGGGGTTCACTTTTCAGGCCTACTGGGGTCTCTAACGCAGCTTATTAATTAATTAAATTTTTCTCATTAACATTTTCAATTTTTCCTTTTTGTATATCCAATTTGCCTTTGTTTTGGATACATGGCCGTAGTTTTATTTTGTTTCTTCAGAAATTGTAGTTTGTAGGGACTTTTTAAATTTTGATTTTTCAAACTGGGTTTAATTACCTCTACTCCCGAAATTTGTTTCAACTACTAACGTTTTACAATATCACCTAACACTTATAACTCTCATTCATCTCTTTATAACATAAAATATTTACTTTACTTTTTTATACTTCGTTTAAATGTGTGAAAACCCTCACCTTTTCAATTTACACAATTTTAATTATTTATTTAATTTATATAACACTACATTCTTTCTTTAAAAAGTTCCTTACAAGACATTTACTTTAAAACTCTTTTTTCTACTACTTTAACTCAATTTGATTTGACTGATTTCTTTAAACTGAAAATATCGACTTTTGTTATATAACCTTTCTTTCTTAGAATATTATGCCATTTCCAAAAATATTACTCTTTTTGAAATTTGAGTTAATTTGAAAATTTCCCTTAGCTTTTAACGCTTATAACGTAAGTACATTTTTGATTTACGAATCGGGAAATGGATGACCAATACACGCGTTTTTAGCACAATGCATTAACCAACCAAAATCCAGAATCCGTAAATTCTCAGATCCCGGTTATTCCCACAGAAATCATTCCCTATTCTACTAAGTTAAGTTTTCAGCTCTTAACATGTCATGGTTCAAAAGTCGCATCTCGGGAGATAACGGCCTTGTCGCCTGGACTTTGCTGTTTCATGGCCTACATACAGTAGATGCTCTCGCCAGACTCAAAAAATTCGATTTTTGCAAATTCCTTTACAAAACTCGAAATTTTCGAATTGCAATCGGGCACTTCCCGTTGCAAGCTCCCACTCTAAATGGAATCTGATTTCGGTGTGAACCGCCGAAACCCAAGATTCTAAACCCTCGAAAACAATAAAAACCCTTCCTTCAATTTAACTCTCTACAGTTTACATCCTACTTAATTGTTCTGCCTTGATTTTATCAACACAATATTTCATTATATTTCAAATTATATACAACATTACATCAATATCTCCCCTTCCTGGAGTACGATTTGCTGAAAACACAATAGCATAACAAATACATTTTATTTTATCTGGAGATCTTTTCCCCTGAAAACCTTTTATCATCATACACAATGAAATATTCATATTAACAATTCTCATAGTTCGCTCCTGTCCATATAGTTTTCCACAGCACTGAAATTCACATTTTAATTACACTATTGTTTATATGGGACACAATTTACTTTGCCTGATACTCAAAAACAAAACAATATGATACTGGGCTAGTACTAAACCTACATTTTACTACTAACTACCAATATCACACTGTTCAAATATCTCCCGCGTTTCCTATACACGCTAACTTTAATTTTAAATTATTTACATTACATCATTTTATTATTGAGAAGTTTTTTGACTATGTTTCATTACTTTGCATATCATTTACTCATAACAACATTTTTAAAACCTTCCTTCCCCTCCTACTTTTCAAATCTTGTACTTCTTAAACACCCTGTGTTTCCACTAACAAATTCCTATTACGTATGACAATACTATTTACAACAACAAACACATATTTATTTACATTTCATTTAGGCTACTCCCCTCCAAACGTTTAATTCACTTCCTTCACACCCTCACCACTAATGTCAATATTTTGTCTCGCCGAGATAATTGTTTCCGTTAGCCAAGCCGACCTACGGTTCCTTCATCAGCTGTTCGACCTTGACTCCCTCTCCTACACTTTGTTTATTATTTACGCTCTCAGTTCAACCTGACCTACTCAATTCAGCCAGCTGACCGAGTTCTCTTTCCCTTTTCTATTTACAAATTATATTACAAAACCTTGACATTAGCTGGGTATAGGCCTAATCATTTTAGTTTGAAATAACATTATACTTATCGTTCATAACGCTTTATATCTCTTATATCATATTTGCCCCTTACAATTCCCGTTACTGGGTCTACTAACATATATGTTTTATTTCCTAATCTTTTGGCTACCCTATACGGTCCGGTGTATAACAAAAACAATTTCTTAGTCTCACCTCGGGCTTTGCCCGCCATTATTGTTGTGTTTTGCGTGGCTAACACCAGGTCTCCTTCATTAAACACCGTGAATCGACGACCTTCGTTTACTCTCACGGCGCGTTGGTTTCCAGCCCGGATAATCCTTCCTTGGCACTTTTGGAATTTTTCTCGGCGCGTTTCCACTCTCCTATTCTGGCCATTATCAGTAAAAAACTCGTCCCACACATACTTCGCCTCTATTCCCAGCTGGATCTCGTTCGGGGTGTACTTTGTTGTTTCGTGAGGTGTTGCATTCAAAATATCCTGCACAAACTCCAGGTACTGCTTCCAGTTGGCCTGTCGGTCGTGACAGTACGTCCTGAGCATCCTTACGATTTCCCGATTTACTCTTTCTGCGAGATTCACTTGTGGATGTCGTTTAGGGATTAGCACATGTCTTACACCTTCTTCCTCTATCCATTCCTGCCATTTCCTTGAAGTGAATGCCTTGCCGTAGTCAGTTAGGATCCTCTCTGGTTTTCCAACCTCCGCAAAATACTGCCTCATCTTCTCTATACTGTTGGCTGTCGTCGGGTTCCTTACTGGGTATACCTTCACGTATTTTGAGAATACATCGACCACCACTAACACATGCTGCACATTTCCTAAGCCTTTCGGTAACGGGCCTAAGAAATCAATCGAGACCATTTGCCCTATATTTGCTGTCACTATAGGCTTAGACTCGCCTACTAAGTATTTATTTACATATTTCGCCCTTTGGCACAGATCACACTTTTTTATTACATCCAAAATTTTCCGGCTCATATATTTAATATACCACATATGTTTTAGCACGTTATACATTTTGTTTCTTCCAACATGTCCATATGTGTTATGTACTTCATTTATAAATTCTCCCACCATTTCATCTGGCACAATAATTTTATACAACCCATTAATTTCTATATACAGTACATTGTTTTCTACTTTATATCGTGGGAAGTTATCTATATTTGTTATAATAGTTCTGCATCTGGCATTTGCCATCTGCCAGTCCCCAAGATTTCTCATTAACTCCTGAAAATTCCTCCGCCCTTTTATTTCCTGGATTCTAGCTCTTCTCCTGTCTTCCTGTCCTAGGCTTTCTCCGTACATCCGACTTGCCACGTCGCACGGTACGTTGTCCTTCCCCGCACAGTGTACAACGCTGGGATTATACTCCTGTATCCCAAGTATCCACCGCGTCATTCGACTATTCCCGAATTTACATGACGTCAGAAACTTCAACGTCATGTTGTCCGTTATTATTGTTAGGGGCCCACCGATTACTAATGGCCTAAACTTCTTCAGACCGTGTACTATTGCTAATAACTCCAGCTCGCAGATAGTGTAACTCTTTTCATAAGCCTTTAGCGTTCGGCTTACAAAGCCTATGATCTGCTTGTCGCCGTTTGGGTCTAGCTGGTATAGCTGGGCAGCTACAGCTCCTGTACTTGCATCGGTCTGAAGGAATTTCTCCGTCCCCTCTTCTGGGTGGGTTATAACCACGGACTCTTGAAACAGTCTCTTGACGTTCTGGAACGCCTGCCGCATTTCCTCCGACCACTCCCACTTCCTGTCCTTCTGCAACAACTGATACAGCGGCCTGGTCGCTAATGCATACTTGCTGGTGAACCTAGAATAGTAGTTCACGAACCCAAGAAAAGATTGTAACTGCTTCACACTGCGCGGTTCCGGAAAGTCCTGAATAGTAGACAGCTTTTCTGGATCTGTACTAATCCCTGATGGCTTGAAAATAAATCCCAGGAACTTCACTTCCTGTTGGCAAAATAGCGTCTTCTTCGGGTTGATGGTTAGCCCGCCATCTTGAAACTTCTCGAAGATTTGCTGCAGGTGCTCTATATGCTGTTCAAATGTTTCTGATAAGCATAATAGGTCGTCCACATAGTTAAGAGTGAATCCCTCTACTTCCTTGCCTAGCGTTAAGTCTACTGTCCTAACCAAGGCTGCTAAACTATTCTGTAAACCATACGGTACGACTTTAAAGTTATATACTTTATTGTCAAAAAGGAACCCCGTATATTTCTTCGATTCTTCAGTTAACGGAATCTGCCAAAAACTAGACGTGAGGTCGATTTTACTTATATACTTGGTAGCCCTTCCTTTCCTTAGTATATCATCTATTGTTGGTGCTGACTCATAATCTGGAATCGTAAGCTTGTTTAACTTCCTCGCGTCCATACACAGTCTTATTGATCCGTCTGGCTTAATTACCGTAACCATAGGGTTGATATATGCTGTCCTAGACCTTTCAATAATATTATTTTCCAGCATTTGATTTATTTCTTCCCTAACTTGTTTCCGGTAGTTCATCGGGATGGGGTAGTTCCTATTTACAAACGTATCCATAGAGTTTACTTTTAATTCATGTGTATATTTGTTAGAGCGGCCCGGTAATTCAGAAAACACATCCTGGTATTTATGTATTAATTCCTGCAACACAACTTCCTGACCTTGGGTTAAAATGGTATCGTGCCTATATACATTATTTAACGTAATTGCTTTGCATTGGTAGCCCGGCTGTCTGCGTCGACCCTGCCTTTCTATTGTTTGCCTATCCGTCCCAAGTCCAGTTGATTGTTCTGTTAGGCCTACGTCTCCCTTCTTTCTTCGACCGTGTTTTCGGTGAAAGTTTCTCTTGCTTATTATGCTTTTAGAATAACTAGTTTTAAACTTAACTTTACCAGCAGTGTATCGTTTCATATTACTACCAAAGTTTTTAATCTCATTGATTTCTCCGCTAATCAAATTATTATTATTACAAAGTGCTTGTGTTTTATTATTATTATTATTGTCAACAAAGTGTTTAGTGCAATGTTGTGAAAAAGAATTATTAGACGTTACAATATTTTTATTAGGCCTACAACTTCTAGCTTGTTCCATCGGAGATCGGTTACTCATTTGAATATTAGGCCTACTTGTACCTACATATCCCTTACTACTTAATTTTTTATTTATATAAATTCGACGATTACTTTCATCTCTGGCTTCCTTGGATAACCCTTTCGAGACTATTTGTTTACAATAGTTCCTTTTGGAACCCCGTTGAAGTCGCAACCCTTTTGTCGCGCTTTTCTCCAACCCTTCTTCCCTTTTAACCTTTTCTCCGTTATCTGGTACCGCTGTCGCATCCTTTTGTTCGTCTTCATTTCCGTTTCCTGCCATTATGTTGTTAATTACTTGTGAATTTTCCAACACCACTTCGTTCGTACTTCCTGTACTTGACGAAACTTCTACTTTAATTTTATTAGGCATTGCTGCTTTAGTCAACGCCCCCATTTGTTTAGGCCTTCCTGTACCTTTAATATTCGCCGCATATCTTGACGCTATATTTAAACATTTGCCCTTTATTTTGCTTATGGCAACCTGTTTTTCAATAAATGGTATTTCTATTGTTTTATTATTAATATTAACTTGTACAAATTTGTTTTGCATATTTATTTTGGCCTGAATACTATATAACATATCGCATCCACAAATAATTCGGGATTTTAACCCTTTAGCAACTAGAAACTTTGCGTCTATAAATTCCGTTCCAAATTTAACCCTAATCATTATTTGTTTATTAATTTTTTGGACTTTTCCTTTCAACGCGGTCACCAACTCTAAATTTGAAACTGGCAGCTCCAACATATTAACAAATTCTGCTTTTAATTGCTCTACATAATCCTGCTGAATTACAGAAATTTCTGATCCAGTGTCCAATTCCAATATCGCTACGTTGTTTTCTATTTCTATCAAAATAGTGGGAATTTCATCGATTAAGCTTTCGGCTATAACTCGCTCGTCCGTATCGTTCAACAAATCGTCTCTAATATTGTAGTGTAAGCTACCTATTGCTTTCTTCACACTTAACGCATCTTCACACCTCTCTATTGTTTTATTCGCCAGTCTAGTTTGATTTTGGGTTAATTTGGCTTCATTACATTTTACTTTACTTATTTTATGTACATTAAATTCTCGATTACATTTTTCCGCAGCCCCATCATTCCGATTTCGTTGATCCATTTGCAGGGCCTTATCTACGCGTTTTTTGCAGGCGCTGGATTTGGATTAGGTCTAGACGGATTAGGTCGGTTCGGATTCGGGCGTTGGTTATTATTTGGGTTTTGGTGGAAGGGTCGCTGTACAGGTGGGTTCTGATTGGGTTGTGGGCTAGGCCTTTGTTGATATGATTGATTTGGCGCTTGATTAAATCGCGTATTCTGTGTCCTTGCACCGCGTCTCGCCTCTTCCATCATATCAATGTTATTAAGGAAATTAATTGCCTCTTGAATGTTCTCACTGGGCTTACCCATGCTCGCCAACCTTATATGATCATCAAAGTGTTGCATAATCGTAAACACTAAGAAAGCTTCAGGATATTTTGGGTCAAAATCGGATGCCTTATTTATCATACGGCAGAAATAGTCTTTTCGGCTTAACGTACTATTTTCATAATATCTACCATTTTCTATCCTATTTCGCTCGATTTTCTGCTTTTGCAGCGACCAATAGTTTTGTAAAAACCTTTCCCTAAACTCTCCGTATCTCATATCCTCCATTCTGATTACTTGAAACCACTCTCGTGCACTTGATTTTAAATGCATTTCCACTAGTTTAAGCTTCTCACTATCACCCATAAACGGATTAATTTCGTCAATTAAACTTTCTAATTCCCTTAAAAACTGTTTTGGCCGTTCCTGCGCATTGCCATAATATTCCAGCTTCCTTGCATCACTATCATATCTAGGCACCATTATACCTAGGTTACGCGTCCCCATTGACTGACTACCTACTTCCCCTAATTTTTTCTCAACCCTTTCACACCTTTTCTCTATCTTCTTAAAATTTGCATCTGTTGTTTCCTTTATTGAGCTCGTGGATTCTTCTAAGTACTTGATTTTTTCATCCATCTGGTCCACTCTATTCTCCAACCTTGAATGCTGCAGGACGCACCTCTCGGTCTCCTCTTCTATTTTGGCTCCAATCTCTCCAATTTTTCCAGAAACTAGTTGGTACAGCTCCCGTTGTTCCTTTTCTCTTGTTGCTTTTTCTTCACGGATCTTTTCGTCCTTCAGCCTCCTTCGTTCCTCTTTACGCTCTCGAGCCTCTTCTTTTTCTTTCTTCTCCATTTCTTTAAGCCTTGCTTCCTCCACTCGCCGTTGAATTTCTTCATTTTCCTTTTTTTCCATACGTTTCTTTTCTTCTTCCTTATCTTTTTTATACATGTCCATAAAATCCTTTAACTCTTTGCTGGCCATTTTATTTTATTTAATTAACTCGCTTTCTTATTTCACTTAACCTCGTTATATTATTGTTACTATGTCGTGTCGCGTCTTAAAACCACTCAATAATTTTTTATTTTAAACTTTCCTATACAATCACCCTTTCTAAACACGATTTTCCCACAACAAAATATTTTTAACAATAATTATAACTACTCCCACCCTATACACAAACGACTAACTAACCCGGGAAACTTTTGACACAGTCTTGATAATAGCAGCCGTATTTTACACACTACACAAAATATCCTTATCCTAACAAAAACAATTAAAGCACAAATAATCGTTACGTCGGTCCTTGACTTAATTTAACTTCTGGTTATTTTTAACGTAGGTTAAATCGAGCCAACTAGTTGGGCGCCAAAATTTACAACGCAAACCACGTTTGCCGCTGCAAACTTAAATCACGCCCCTCGTTCGGGACGCAAAAATTTACAACGAAAGCTCTTGTTGTCGGGCCCGACTTTCGGGACACCAAAATCTTCTCAAAGAAACAACTTGCTTTGCTGTAAATTTAAATTACTATCACCTACTGGAAGGCTAAGGCTACTAACATGTTTCACCTAGGTGATGCAATTTAAGTTGAATAAATTTACTTTACTCTATAAAAGACTTTTTTACAACTTCCAGAATTTAAAACTTTACTAGCTCAGATAATTAATGACTCTTGTTTACTTTTTGTAAATCTCAGAGAAGTGAGAACAGTGGAACCGCCATAGTAACCTATTTGTGCTTTCAAAAACCTTTTCATATATTCACTACTAATTGTATAAGAACAGGACACAATGGATATACAGTAATACAGGTAAATTTAAAACTCAAGTGAATTTTTTGTTCTGTAAATAAATTATAGTTTTTATTTACCAAATTTGCAAAATAAAATAGACCTTTCAAATAATAATAATCAATTTCTTAGGGTAACTTTCCCTTTAAAACAATAACTTTTAAACACAATTCAAATACAATTATTCTACAGATAGGCAGAACGTTCTAATTTAATTTAATTCAATTTTAATAATGGCTTTTAATTTTATATGGCTTATGATTTGATTTAATTATTAATTTATTTATACTATTTAATGACTCTACTGATTTGAATGAATTTACTTTTTTAATAGATTTTTTCAGATATTGATTTAAAAATTATCCTAACTAACCCAGTATTTGAAACAAATTTACTGATTCTAATTCAGGCAATTTAGGGGACAAATAACGTAGCATTCGATTTTCACAGACCTTATGTTTGCTGTTTCTTTTTGCTACAATTGGTGACCTCAGAGTCGCTGGTGTTGTCCTGGGAATACAGGTGTTTTCTTTAGAACAGCTTCCCTGATGTCGTGGTATGTCTGTGGTCCTCCAGAAGTCGCCTGTTGGTTAGCCGGATCGTTTCCCTCCTTATGTCCAGTTTTCCTCGGGTTGTTCGTCTGGTTATCCTTTTAGAAGTTCATTTGAAGTTGATGAGTTCGCCAGTTCGTTCCTTTGACGTAGTCCAAATGACATCCCTTAACTATGTCATTTACGCTTAATAAACTCTCAGCTCTTTAGACTTTTATAAAAAATATAATATTTAAGTTTTACGAAGACAAAAATCCAGTACTTGTTGGTAATCGTTAGACTTGATTACAATATCGAACTTATAACATCTTAGAAAAATTAACAGATGATGCATCAGCCTCACGGCGTATCAAAAATTATAAGAAGCAGACTAACACATCTCTCGCAGCAATTTTTTAGAAGAAGCCCCAGATCAACGCGTCCTCCGCTTTTATAGGGTCTCCCTTTCCCTTGTAACTGTAGCGTTTGGCGGTTTTTCCAGATTTCCAAAAACTCCACTTTTTTCGGAGTTTTTTGGTACTCATATGTTGTATAAATTATTTCCTGAATTGTTGTGAAGTTTTTTCTCCTTTTTTCTCATTAGTTTTCACATAAAGTCATATCTAAGCTTTTGCAGTTTCCCGCGTTAGGCCTTCCCGCTCATCCCTTCCACTTTCGTGACGTGTCCTCCGCTTCGTCTAATCTTTACTTGGCTTTACCAAAATTAACCAATTTCCTTATTTTCTTCATAACTCGTTAAGTTTTACACTGATTTTGGATTTATTTGGAGATTCTTATTCGTCATGGCTTTACCTTTCTTCTCGAAGTCGAATTGTAGTTGTGCGACTCGGGGTTCACTTTTCAGGCCTACTGGGGTCTCTAACGCAGCTTATTAATTAATTAAATTTTTCTCATTAACATTTTCAATTTTTCCTTTTTGTATATCCAATTTGCCTTTGTTTTGGATACATGGCCGTAGTTTTATTTTGTTTCTTCAGAAATTGTAGTTTGTAGGGACTTTTTAAATTTTGATTTTTCAAACTGGGTTTAATTACCTCTACTCCCGAAATTTGTTTCAACTACTAACGTTTTACAATATCACCTAACACTTATAACTCTCATTCATCTCTTTATAACATAAAATATTTACTTTACTTTTTTATACTTCGTTTAAATGTGTGAAAACCCTCACCTTTTCAATTTACACAATTTTAATTATTTATTTAATTTATATAACACTACATTCTTTCTTTAAAAAGTTCCTTACAAGACATTTACTTTAAAACTCTTTTTTCTACTACTTTAACTCAATTTGATTTGACTGATTTCTTTAAACTGAAAATATCGACTTTTGTTATATAACCTTTCTTTCTTAGAATATTATGCCATTTCCAAAAATATTACTCTTTTTGAAATTTGAGTTAATTTGAAAATTTCCCTTAGCTTTTAACGCTTATAACGTAAGTACATTTTTGATTTACGAATCGGGAAATGGATGACCAATACACGCGTTTTTAGCACAATGCATTAACCAACCAAAATCCAGAATCCGTAAATTCTCAGATCCCGGTTATTCCCACAGAAATCATTCCCTATTCTACTAAGTTAAGTTTTCAGCTCTTAACATGTCATGGTTCAAAAGTCGCATCTCGGGAGATAACGGCCTTGTCGCCTGGACTTTGCTGTTTCATGGCCTACATACAGTAGATGCTCTCGCCAGACTCAAAAAATTCGATTTTTGCAAATTCCTTTACAAAACTCGAAATTTTCGAATTGCAATCGGGCACTTCCCGTTGCAATTTTTAGTGGATTTTTTTGTTTTGGTGCTCCCTGAACCCAAAAAAGTGTTTTTAACGTGGTGTCTGTCTGTCAGTGTGTCAGTATGTATACACGACCAGAGCGGACACTATTGGTCCGATTTTCATGAAATTTGGTATGTAGGTACTAAACCCTAATATCTCCAGGCGTTTTTTTCATTTTTTGGAATTTTTAATTTTTAAGGGTAATTTACCCCTAAAAACCAATAAAAAACGACAAAAATGCAAATTTCTCAAAAACGGCTCTAACGATTTTGATCAAATTTTCAGTATTTACAGTGCTTAAGATGCCAAACAAAATGACACCACCCGCTTTTATCAAAACTTCGGCGTTTCATAATTATGGGGAAATGTTAAAAAATAAAAAAGTTTATGTTGTCAATCTAGCATCACGGCGACGGCCGCACGGGGTAGCACAACGGTAGCAAGGACGGCCAGTAATTCAAAGGTCGCGCGATCGAATCCCGCATGGGACAATAACTTTTTTATACGATTGACGTAGGTAGAATATTATTTTTTTGTTTTGTTCTAAAAAGTAGTAAATAAAATGATTAAAAACAATATTATTTTGACTACAGTAAGTTGGGAGAAATTTTGTGTCAGTTAACTGATACCGTTTATTAGTTAATTTTTCCCCTGATTATTTAATAAAATGTTATTCTGTCAATGTTGTATATAATATATGTATAAGAAGGATGTTGCGACAATACCTTAGGTGAGTTTGTTAAAAGCGCGTTCCTACTAGGTGTTAATGTAGGTCTAGAAGAAACCGCAAGTCCTACAAGGTCCTGGTTGCTGGCGCCTGTTATTATTCCCTGGCGTTGCTCGTCTGGTATCCTCCAAGGGTGTTGGTAGATGTAACCCTTTAAAGCTGCTTCTATCGATGATAGGCAAATTTCGGTTGTTCGGGTCTTTAACTAACTCACTCACTGAGTATTCCTCTCCACTTAACTTCACTGTCTTTAAACCACAATACCTTTGAAAACTATTAGTACAAGGCTTATTATTGTCACTGTACATACAAGTTCACCTTCACAAACTATTTGCAAGCTATTTTAACGAAATTGTTTGCAAAATATACTAAGTAGATTTCATTTATGTTATTCCCGAAATTATACTTTTTTATCTTATCTTATCTTCTAAAGCGAGAGATAATTGTTTGTCTGCTAAATGGATCTGGAATCTCCGTCTAAGGATTTTTGATTATTTGATATTATATTAGGCTTTTGGCCACGAGAAATCGATTGGAAATGGTCACCAGTCTGGGAAAATTCGTTTTCTACGTCTTTTTATTAAATTAAAAAGTGAAATTTGTCCATTTTAAACAATACAAAGCACAGCTGATGCAAATGTTTTCAATGCCATTACAATAATCATCTGCTTTCTTTTAAACTGTATATTAGAGGTAAGCCTAATGTTGTATCTATTTATAGTTACCACGGCAACGAATACATAATAAACATACCCTTTATTTAGTTGTTTAATGTTATAGGCCTAACCTAAACGATGTTCACGGAAATTTGCAATAATAGTAGTTATTGACGTGAGCGAACTAGGCCCTAGGAATAAATCGATATTAAAATAATACTTTAATTTAGGCCTGACTTATTTCTGAGGCATAGCGTTGAGATTGTGGTTAATCCTTTAAACTGTATTTTTATTACAGGTAAGCCTAATGTTGTATATACCCTTTATTTAGCTGTTTAATGTTATAGGCCTAACCTCAAAACTCAATAATCCAATATTTATTATTGAAATCATAGCTCTGCTTATAATCGAGCTTTAGCTCAGTCTCCAGGTACTATCTTCTAAAGCGAGAGATAATTGTCTGTCTGCTAAATGGATCTGGAATCTCCGTCTAAGGATTTTTGATTTTTTCATTTTATATGGAGCTTTTGGCCACGAGAAATCGATTGGAAATGGTCACCAGTCTGGGAAAATTCGTTTTCTACGTCTTTATATTAAATTAAAAAGTGAAATTTGTCCATTTTAAACAATACAAAGCACAGCTGATGCAAATGTTTTCAATGCCATTACAATAATCATCTTTTTTTTTGTTTTAAACTGTATTTTATTAGAGGTAAGCCTAATTTTGTTATTTATTTTATTCCAAGCCTCTGGATCTATTTAATCTGCCTAATTTTGTATCTATTTATAGTTACCATGGCAACGAATACTTCTGCTAAATAAACATACCCTTTATTTATTTGTTTAATGTTATAGGCCTAACCTCAAAACTCAATAATCCAATATTTTATATTGAAATCATAGCCCTGCTTATAATCGAGCTTTAGCTCGGTCTCTTGGTACTTACTAGAAACGTAATGATGGTCTCTGAGTTATCTTTTTAACTATATATTCAAATCACTTTCAACGACTTTTAGCGAAACATTATTTCAATAAATACTTTTTTGGTGACGAAAAGCGTAGTGACATTCTCGGAGTTACTTTTTCAACTAAGGAAGTTACTGCCGACTTTTTAGCTTCTCCCTCTACAGGGTTAAAATTGTGGCCAACTGTGTATTCATTTTTCCCTCACTTTTCGTATCTTAAATTGCCTATATTTCTTATGGTTCTTGTAACAGAACTTTTTCATTATTTTTCCCTTCCTCGGGTTGAGTTATTCTACTATTTAACATTTTAAAATTTCCAATTTGGTTGTGTTTAATTATTTTGACTAATTAACGTACTTGGAATTAAGTGTCGCCATGTTTGTGGGCGGGACTTAGTTATCTAGACATGAACTATTGCTTGTTGCTGGACCTATCGTGCAAACTATTCCTGTCCACTTTTGTCGAGATAAACTTGACAATTCTTCCCCGAATTCCCATATCTTCTGTTCCGATTCTGGGATGGTTCCCGCGAACTTACTCCTGAAGTCTTCTGGACCTCGAACAAACTCGACTCGCGATTGTACGATGCTGCAATCGGTTTTGGCGATCGTTCGCGAAATCTTCCTTTTTAGCACCGCGATTTTCCGGGATATTCTCACTTTCGAAAACGTCATTTTGTAGCCTAACTCTCGCTGAATATAGTCCAGTTTTTACTTTTGTTCTATGTTTAAATTTGGCAACGCTACGATGATTTTGGCTTTATTGAAATTTTCTATTTATGTAAACTAATCCTTTTTCTCCGTATAAAAAACATTCGTTTTGTCTATCTCACTATAGCTCTTACAATCATTGTATTTAATATCTAGCCACTACCTTCTATAAAAGTGAAAAATACAGTTTATTATTTGTTTATTAGAACTTCTTATGGCTATAACTTTTTACTATGAAAAACTATCAAATCTTGGTATTTACATTTTCTCTTAGCTACTTTATTATGAATACAATTTCATCAAAATACCCAGTTTTAATTAATATTTTAATTTCCCATTGTTCCCTGCATAACATGATTAATTCGGCCTAATCTCGCTGGACTTGGTTAGGCCTGTCTTATGGACTTAGATTATTAATCTGATTTTTACATTTAATTGAAAATTCAATGTATGCATTGAGCGGGTACCTCAATCCGTCTCAACATGTTGGTTGTCTACGTCGCTCGGACGAGTTCGTTAGCCAAAACAATCCAACAACCGGAAGTAAGTTTTTCTACCGGAAGTAACTATTTTTTTATTTTTATTAAGAGAATGAACTTGTTTTTGAGTTCTTTCTACAAGTATAAATGTAGGATGATATTATGCACATTTTGTTTTTTTACACGACCTTATAGCTCGCTTTGGTTCCCCTAAAATCGTTCAAAACGTAAAAACCATAAAAAAAGCTCCCGGTTCAAAGCCATATGGTGGATTCTACCGTGGGGTTGGCGTGCGAGGCACGCAATGCATTGTGTATTAAAGATACTCTCAATACAGGGGTTGGCGTGCGAAGCACGCAATGTTTTGTGTTTGAATATACTCACAATATTCGGAATGGCGTGCGAAGCACGCAATGCTTTGTGTATTGAAGATACTCCCAATATAAGGAGTGGCGTGCGAACCATTTTTCAGCTATTCAGCACCGTCGTGACTAAACCTATTTAACAAATTGTTGGTTGAAACTCTAAAAAATAGGCCTATAAACTTAATTTTGGAAATTTGCTCAACTCACGTCAGCGGTTCAGCTGCGTGGTCGATTTATCTAGTATTGGCATCTAAAGAATACAGTTAATATTAATATTTTTGTTTAAATTACAGTTTCCTTAAATTGGGGTTGGTTTTCAAAAACAAATCAAACGTAAACAAAATTCGAGTGTTAAATCGTTTCGTAGGGGTTTAACAGGGAAAACCTCGACAAAAAAATGTGCCCACTTACTTTGTCCCGTTTTAAGACTGTGATTTTATTTACCGTCACTTAATCTCAGAACAAAACATTGCTAACGACATAATCCTTCAAATAAATTGCAATTTGCGAGAAACGCCTGCGTCTAGAAGAAAATCAAATGGTGAAGTAGATGTTATTATATCTCGGTTTAAAGAATGTTTAAGCTGTATACTGTACTAGCTGACCCGTCAATGCTTCGCTATTGCATAATTATTTTGGTGAAATAAATGCGACAAATGATGGTGATTTTGTGTGTCATAAGGATATGAATCGTAGGTTCTAAACCCATGCCATTTATACCACTTTATAGCTGTACACCATTTACATGTCGTCATAGGATCTAGTTCAACTGTTTTGTCTTTGTGATAATCGGTGTTGCAGTTATAGTAAAACCTTGACATTGATTTTTCAGACCATGGAAACACCTTCATGTGACATCTTTTAGAACTGTATTTTTGAACGGCAGCCATTTTGACCTGGGGATTTTGTTGACTGTACTTTTTGGAAGCCTCACGATGCACGGCAGGATTTTTTTATTGTAGCTTTTTGACAGCCTCTCGATTTATGGCGGGATTGTTTGCATTGTATTTTTTGACAGCCTCCCTATGTGCTTTAGCACGATTAGTATTAGAAACACATTTTCGCCGTTTTCCCCACGTTTCTGGGTGGTTTGAACAATGGAACAATGATCTGACCCAACAGTATCAGATGACAAACACGGTTCTGTCGACGAAGACTGGGAGTTTTGGAGATCATTGTCTGAAAGCTGCCCAATCTCCCCAATATCATCCTCCGCAATATAAGACTGAACGGGAGTATCAGGAATAGAAGGGTTTAGAGGAATGAACATCAAAATGATAAGCCCAACTGATTCACCAGTGCCTTGTGGTCAGTGAGTAGGAAAGTGAAAGTGAAGGAAGGGCGGGAGGGGAAAGGTACGGTTATTTGTGCCAGGTTTCTTGTTTCAAGGCTATGTACATTTTAAGAAATCATTATCAGTCTGTAGGCAACAAAATAAAATATCCAATTTATCAATATATTAAACCCTTCAAAAAAATTTCGTAAGACTTATAACCGTACAATATTTTGTTTAATTGGAATATCTCTCATAAATAGTGTATATTGTTTGAGATTTCACCATGTTTAGACGAATCGTTCATTAGATTTTATAACAGCAGTTATAATAAGGGTTAAAAGAACCAGCAAGGCTCAGTTCTACACTTTTGTAAAATCCTAACCTAAAAGTTAGAAATACAAATAATGGCTTCAAATTTTGAAATCAGCTGTTAATGGAAATATTAGAGCAAACAGATGTTTTATCTGTTATTTAATTCTATTGGTTGTTATGGTAATAAATGTAACTACATGTGTTCATTCATCTGTCTAGGCCTAACCTAAGATTTTTCCGACTAAACTTACAAATATTTAAATAAAAATTATTTTTATAAAAATGAATTACAGCCTATGTTACTCAGGCATAGTGTAGCTTTTTATTAGTAAAACCATTTTTTCAATCGGTTCAGCAGTTCCAGAGATTACCCCCTACATACAAACTAACAAATTTTACCTCTTTATAATATTAGTATAGATTGTGAATCATCTAGAGCAACAAAATTATAGATCTAAATTCCAAAGTATTTAACGTATTTAAAAATGTAGACATTGGATCTTGGTTAGCCTTTCGTATCTGTGGTAAGAGGGCGGAAGTAAAGTAAACGCTGGTTAGCTTGATTTCAAGCTGACGCGAAATGAGGAGTTACTTGGACTTAGTTCATAAACATTTTCAAGGGTATAACTTCTTATAAGGGGAAATTGATGATAATATTAACTAACTACACAAAATTGATAAATATTTTTACTCATCAGACTTCCTTTAAAAGTTTTATTTTTTCTTAAGAGTAAAACAAATAAACGGTACCAGGAACCGGCACATACTTTCTCACAAACATATTTAAATTATTAAACAGATTCACTGCGACTTCGTAATTGTAGGTGGGGTAGGAGAGGTGATTTATTAAAGTAGGAGGTTAACTAATACATATTATTATTATTATCTAGAGAGAAAACTATTCGATCGATTTCGAAAAAATAACACAAAATACGTCAATTAGGCCTGTTTAGATGCACAAAAAAGATTTAAATTTTTTTGAAAAACTATCCCCTTTATGGCCAAAAAACCCCAAAAATCAGTTATTATTATTATTATGAGCTAAACGAGAATTTTTAGAAAGATGCGGTTTTTTGCATATGATAGTGTACATTAAAGGCTACAAATAAGCCAAATTTTATCGAAATCATTAGAGCCGTTTTTTATAAAAAAAATAATAACTGATTTTTTGGGTTTTTTTTAAAAAGGGGGTTGTTTTTAAAAATTTCATAACCGTTTTTCTTGCATCTACAAAGGCTTACTTGACATGTCTGGTGCAAATTTGTTTGAAATCGAATACATACAGGCATGCTTACAAACATTTTGTGAAACCCACTTTTTTGGACTCAGGGGGTTCAAAAACGGATATTTCCAAAAAAAATCTCAACATCGATTTTTTTTGCGATCACTATACTTTCTCTATACTATAGTATAGTGAGAAAGTAAAATTGACTATCTAATCCTACCAATAGAAGACATACATAATCCTTTAGCGGTACAATTGGTCCAATCCGCATTCTTATTAGTGACGTCGAGGAAACTCCCGGAGACAATCTCACTAACGAGATTAGGACGGATGAGATTACAATGTTTGTTACAGACACATCGAAGGGAAACTGTGTTTGTGTTTACCTTGTGACGGCTGATAGGATCAAGGGATAAACTAACGGTAAAATAAACGAACGGGAAAAGTCGCAACCATATTTCCTCATTTACAAACGTGAAGAATGGAAGTTTATCAAAACATGACTACCAAATTACGATTTATCGTTTAGGTGAGTGAATTCGTGTCTTACTAGCTACGCACTTTTTGCGCAGCGCACTGCGGACTGCGGACCTCTCAGCGACTATAGAAGTTTTCACTTTAAAAATAAAGAAAGTTCTTTTGTATACTTTAAAAATGGCGGCCAAGTAAAATGTATATTGTCAAATATTTCTAAAACTTCTAACTTTACAAATCTAATTTAGGAAACAAAAAAAGTAAACTTTTTAATAACAAACAAATCAGTTTTTTTATTTTTCCCGTAGCTCAAAGGATAAACGAGTTTATCGGCTAGAAAGTAAAAAAAGTAATTTCTTTCTGTTCTGTTATTGTTGTTTCAGTCTTTAGGCCAGTCGGTAGAGGTAATTTTAGACCAAAAGTTCCAGTAATTTACAATACGGTTGATTTTTTTTTTATAAGTACATTAAAGTATGTAAATTAACATACAAAAAAGTTTACCAGTCTATCGATTTCCCAAAGTCGAAAACAAAATCGATTATTATTTTTTTTTCGATTATCCTTAATATTTCGAGCTGGGACGAAGATAGAGAGAAATAAAAAATACCACCGTGTAGGGGAGGTATTTTTCAACAAAAAAGGTCATATGTATTTATTTCGTCCGAGCAATGGTTTGTCTGGATAAAATTCTATAATGCAGGTATGTATTTTGCACCAGGGGAAATCACTAAAAGGGGACATCTTATTCATATAAGAAGCGTTAGCTCATTCCAAATTGGCCAAATTTTAATATATCGAATTGAAACTTGACATAGGAGTTAAAATATATATTTTAAACATTTATGCTGAGTCTCAGCTTGTTATCTTGAAAATTACCCGATCTAGGAGTCGATTTCGATTATCGATTTTAGGAGTACCGGACTCACAAACTAATTTCAATCTATTCCAGTTTCGTAAATTTTTGGAATATCAACATCAAATTTGTTTTACAAGTTGAGTACACCAGTATAAATATTCTTAGTAAGTATGAACGATTTTTTTCATGTTATTTTTAAAAACGATTCGCTTGAAAATAGTCTTCTGTTTTACCTATCTCGTTTTAACTATAACACCTTTGGATTCAACGACTCTATTTTCGACATTTTTGAACATATCGATTTAAAAATTGGTACAGAAGCACAATTGTTTTTTGCTATACTTATTTTAAAAACTGTATTTAAAAAATCTGCAGCCGATTAACTCAAGCGTTTGGATGAGAATCTAAAAAGGTCTAAAATTATACTTTTTTAAGTTACTTGTGCTTTGAAAAGTAAATAATAAAAAAGGTTTATACTCCTTGATCTTGTTTGAATCTATATATTTAACTTGTAAAAAAACTTTCAGGTTGATAATTTGAAATTTTTTTAAACTGGAGCTGTTTAAAATGAATTGGTGAGTCCGGTACTCCTAAAATCGAGAAACCCATTGATAAGTCAAGTGGCTCTAGATCGGGTAATTTTCAAGCTAACAAGCTGAGACTCAGCATAAATGTTTAAAATATATATTTTAACTCCTATACCAAGTTTCAATCCGATATATTAAAATTCGGCCAATTTAGAATGAGCCAACGCTTCATATATGAATGAGATGTCCCCTTTTAGTGATTTCCCCTGCTGCAAAATACATACCTGCATTATCGAATTTTTTCCAGACAAACCATTGCTCGGACGAAATAAATACATATGACCTTTGTTGTTGAAAAATACCTCTCCTACACGGTGGTATTTTTTATTTTTCTCTATCTTCATCCCAGCTCAAAACATTAAGAATAATCGAAGAAAAAAAAACGATAATCGATTTTGTTTTCGACTTTGGAAAATCGATAGACTGGTAAACTTTTTTTATGTTAATCAACATACTTTAAGGTACTTATAAAAAAAAATCAGCCGTATTGCAAATTACTGGTAGTTTAAACCTATACCGATTGGGCTACTTGCTATAGACGGTTTAAATTGTTTTGTTTGATAAATTTGTTCGTAAAATTATCGGTTTTAGTGGTATTTGATGTTAAACATTATTAATGGCCGCCATTTTTAAATTATACCGAAGGTTACCTAAAAAATATGTGCACTAAATTTGGGGTCTATATATTTTCTATTTCCAAATATATTAAGTGTTTAGTTTAAAAACAAAATGGTGCATAATTTGAAAACCAAACGTTTCCGGACGTACGTTTATTGGACTGTTTCCCTTATTTTTAGTAGTAGAATCGCCTCCTAAAATCTGTACCTTTCCTCGATGGACATCCTGTATATTACCCTGTTTAAAAGTTGGTTTAAAACGATGGAGTGTTTATATTTTTATTTAATTGCTTATCTGTAGTTCTGTTATTGTTTTAGTTGTATAGAATATGAATGTGTAAAGATATCTATACATATATATGTTGAATAGCTGGCCCGATCCGGCTATGCACTGCTAGACAAATCAAAGTTAAATGTATATTCACAAAAAATATATTATATCAATAAATATATTGCACTATGTATTTCTTATGGGATTTTTAGTAACATTGACCCCCCCCCCCCCATACGTATTGCCCTCCTAGAGGTAGCTTACCAAATTTCGTTCCAATCCGTTCAGTGGTTGGAGAAATCTGTATTTAGGAACTTTGATCCCCCAAACCCCCCTAAGATTTTAAATTGTTTAAACCCTTTTCTTATCAGCACCTATGGCTCTAGAGGAAGCTACATACCAAATGTCATTCCAATCCGTTCAGTAGTTTTAAAGAAATCGTGATTTAGTAACTTTGATCCCCCCCCCCCCGACCCCCCCTAATATTTCGATTTTTTTTAAAAACCTTTCTTAGTGAGCACCTATAGCTCTAGAGGAAGCTACATACGAAATTTCGTTCCAATCCGATCAGTAGTTTTTGAGAAATCGTGATCAGTGTGTCAGTATATTTGGCTTTTCTATATAGAGATATATCTATCAACTTTTGTTATCAAGTGAAAAATTCTAAAGTTAAAAGATAGAAATAATAAAAGTAAATGCGTGAGGTCGTGGGACCCCGTCAGGAACGAAGTTCATCACGCCTTTTTTTCAATTCTTTTACCAGCCTTAACGGCAACATACACACATAATTTTAATCCTTCAATTGCCGTTTATTATTATATTCATTGTTGATAGCCTTAGATCTACATATATTTTATATATATTATTTATTTTGCTCTCAAGTGTAGCAAAGTTGAACAAATTTATTTATTTATGTGACGTGTTCGAAAAATGTACGAAAATATATGTTACCGTAAGTGTTGTGTATATATAAGTGTTTGAGTGGACATAGATAGCTGGCCTGATGATGCTGCCTGTGGCAGTGAAACATGTAGCCACATAAAAGGTAAAGTACAAATACAAACTACATTTGACAGAAAATAAATAATATATATATTAATTATTATATTGTTATTTATACAAATATTTACTGTTTCCGTACGTTTAATGTTATTATGATAAAGGTGTATAATTAATTAGAACATCAAAGCTAAAATGGTAAACACAGTTAAATGTCCATTCATTGTAAATACATTCAATAAACATAAAATGTTATTTCATCCGTCTAGGCCTAACCTAAAATTATTATTGTGTATACGTTTAATTTATTTTACCTGTCTTAACAGCAACATACACACAATAATTTTAGGTTAAGACTTAAAATTACTTTCCAGGCCTAACCTAAAATTTCAGCGCTTGACGATAATATCTGAACTACGCCGGACGGAACCGATAGTCTCTTAATTTAAATTGATGAACCAAAACATATATTTCTTGAATGTATACATCCATTGCCGTAGAAACCAATTTGGTAACGCTTTTTTCGTTATTCGCATTTCATATTTGTCATTGCCTTAGCAACCAATTAATAACACTTTTTTACGTTACGCGTTACATTTTCTATTTGTTAACTTCGACCGCAACCTGCGTTAAGGAACTTCGTTCCAATAAAAGACAAAAATTTAGAAAGTTAGTCCTATGTTTACTATAACATAAAAGTAATACAATAACTTAGTAACACTAGGCTAAATCAAAGTTGTTGGAAAAAAGATAATAAAATATAAACTAAAACATAAAACTACAGATAATGCAGAAAAAATCAAACAATCTAGTTAAAATAATATCAAGGGAAACCCAATGGGAGACATCCCTTGGGCTCTGCCTACAGGCCCCGGTTGATTTAAAAGTTCCCATTTTCTCCTTTAAGATAAACACTAAACAAGTTTATTCATCCTTGTGCTAAGGGTTGTAATTAATAAAACTAAGTTTCAAACAAAATATGTTGGTAATATTTAGAAGATGCACAACAATTTTGAACGCAATCCATATTATATCTATAAGGAGGTAATTAATTTCTTGTTCCGTGACTTCGTTTGAGCTGGCAAGTATTAGCTAGCTCATAAAGTTATTACGAAAGGAAAATTTTAGAGGCAATATAAATAAAAAAAAATATATAAAAACAACTTTAATAAAGACCATGGGCATGGCGTTAGTACATAGAAAACATAAAAAAAAGAAAGCAGTCGTGGGACTGCCGACAGAATAAACACAATCTTGTTTTTTATTTGAAAATTTTTAGATTTCAATTTGAAATGTGACAAGATAAAAATAACACAAATTACAAATTTTGTAAATACAAGTGGTTTTATCCATAAGCTTATTATTCATTTGTGTTATTATTTTGTTAGTCCGCCATTTTGACTTGATTGGTCATAAGCAAATGGAACTCGAGGGTAACTATTTTACATATCTATGTAATATAACTGTAGAGTTTCCAGTTTGTACAGTGTTCAATATGTCCGGAATATTAATTCAAAAATAGCAACCTCTTCGTGGGACACGCTGTATAATATATATTGCACATGTGTATATAGCATAGTATATAGTTTACTTGGTAATACCTCTGAAATGGACATTGTGCTTCCTCGTTTCGTAACTTGTGATAAAATAGTTTACTTGGTAATACCTTTGAAATGAACATTGTGCTTCCTCGTTTCGTAAGTTGTGTTACAATAGTTTACTTGGAAATACCTCTGAAATGGACAATGTGCTTACTCTTTTCGTAAGCTGTGTTAAAATAGTTTACTTGGTAATACCTCTGAAATGGACTGTGGGCTTCCTCATTTCGTAAGTTGTGTTAAAATAGCTTACTTAGTAATGCCTCTGAAATGGACATTGTGCTTCCTCATTTCGTAAGTTGTGTTAAAATAGCTTACTTAGTAATGCCTCTGAAATGGACATTGTGCTTCCTCGTTTCGTAATTTGTGTTGAAATAGTTTACTTGGTAATACGTCTGGAATGGATATTGTGCTTCCTCATTTCGTAACTTGTGTTAAAATATTTTACATGGTAATACCTCTGAAATGGACATTGTGCTTCCTCGTTTCGTAAGCTGTGTTAAAATAGTTTACTTGGTAATACCTCTGAAATGGACATTGTGCTTCCTCATTTCATAAATTGTGTTTTTTATTCAATTTCTTTTACACTTTTGAAGTTTAAATCAGAATCTGTCCATAGGAGTTTACACTTCTCCCGTGTGGTCTTAAGCACACCCGGATTTTTTAAATTATATATTCGTCACATTGAATTTTGCGAGCAGACCATTAAACCATTAAACAGATATATAAACTCAAGTTATAAATGTTGCCTGACCATTAAGGTGCACATTATTATTTTGATACCTCGAACCACAAAACACAATACAAGGATCGCGTTACATTAAACCCTCGAAACATTATCGAACACATTATCGACTTGACACGGATCGATATATCGATACATTACCTCGAGGTGTTTGTTAGAACTGCAGTTTTATGGCTGGGTTTATGGCTTGGTGTAAATATTGGAAGAGAACGCTATCTGTCGGACTTTTCATGAATCTTATAATATAGTGTGTTATTCTGTAATTTATTACGTCCTGCATTTTCAGAATAAGATACAAATACAGTTTGTACTTGTTGTGTTTTGCAGGAAATGGCAGTACTGGACTGTTGACGTGGGCTTTATATACGTGCTACTCTACTTCACGTACTTCACAAGGGCTTAAAGTTAGAGGGGTATGGTGCTATATTTATCACAATTTTAAGTTAACCATTTTAAAGTACCTTACAAAATTTAAAAAATTGAGATTTCCTATTCAAACCTTTAGGTCTTCAGACACAGACATTTCTCTTCATTGCGTTCAAATTTTCTATCTATCATTTAAATAAAACTTAATTGTCTGTCATTGATTTCGAAATAAATACTTTTTTCTAAGCTGATGGACATGTCACACTTTACCAAAACACTAAACATTCATTAGGGAATTTCCATATGAAAGGTGATCTATTGCAGTGACCCTTATGGTAAGACCTAAGGTCGGGAGTAGCAAATGAGCACCGATCATGGTCGCCAGAAAACGTTTTGGGGTGTTATTAAAAATCATATATATGTGTTCGAACTTAGCATGTTAAGTCCGATTTGGTTAAAATTTAAGACACATGTCGGTCGTCTACGTCGCTTGGACGATGTAGTTAGCCAAAAAGATCCAACAATCGGAAGTAACTATTTTTTACTCCGGTTTTTGACCGGAAGTAACTATTTTTCAGATTTTTCCTACGAGAATGAATTTGTTTTTCAGTGTTTTCTACAAATATAAATGTAGGATGTTATTCTGCACATTTTGTTTTTTTTACGTGACCTTATAGCTCGCTTGGTTCGATCAAAACATAAAATACCATAGAAGTACCCGGTTCAAAGCCATATGGTGGATTCTACCGTTTGGTTGGCGTGCGAAGCACGTAATGCATTGTGTATTGAAGATACCCCCAACACGGGGATTGGCGTGCGAAGCACGCAATGTTTTGTGCACTCCCAATATGCGGAATGGGTGCGAACCATTCAGCACCGTCGTGAATAGATCAGCTATTTCCCAAATTGTTGGTTGAAACCCTAAAACATAGGTCTATAAACTTAATTTTGGAATTCAGCTGCGTGGTTGAAATACGTTTTAATTGCATGTCATGGTAAGACACAATATTCACCCGAAATAAAGTCCTGTCATTTATTTAATCACATCTGCGAGCAAAGCCACAGGTACCAGCTGGTCTAGAAAAGTACAAATAAATTGTGATATTTGTAAACTTAGAAACAACTATAAAATATATTTGTTTAAAATGTGATTTTAATTAATACTTAGTGGTACTCTTACGTGCTTTCCACCCAACATTCTTCATTCTTCAACACTTTAATTTGGATTATCTTATACGAAAGATAATAAAAATAATTTATTATCTTAAAACAAAACAACCATGGCCAAGTCATGCGGTTTCTTTTTAATAAACGTGTACCACAACATCTAAGCTAAGATGGTAAATAATAATAAATGTTCGAATAAAAGTGTCAAAATAACGATTTAACAGGAGTTATAATTATAATAATTAAAAAAAACCAACTTGAGTTAAGCTTATTCTTTAAACAATAAAACTTACCTAATAGAAAACATTTGATTATTGATGTAATGCTGAAAATACTACATCAACTGTGCTATGAATTATTTTTAAATGAACGAACATTATTTTATAATTATTTATAGAATTCATTTTCTATTATATTTCCCCTTCAAATTTGAAACCATACCTTTAGAAATTTTAAATTAAATGTTTCATCATACTAAGCCATTGTTGCTGGCTCATCTTTGCAATATGACATTTGAAGACAATATGGGGGGTAATTGAATGTTTCCAACTCAACTGTGGCCAGGTTTTCAGTGTTGGTAAAACAATTTTTACTACAACGACAAGACTAACATGATTTTTAATCTTTACTTACTTTGCTTTAGTCTTGATGAACCTCTGACCGTTATAGTAACGTATAAATTTAATTTAATATTTTAATTTAAACATTCAAATTGATTCGCTTTTCTGTTATAATTACGCATATAACTTTATTAAAAATAAATTATAAATATACTAGGTGGCTCCGCTCGCCAACCCCCACCCCACCGCTATATATTAAAACTTTATTATAATATATTAATATTATAATAACTATAATAACGAATTATTATATACTATGTGTCGTCTATTCCCTAGACCGAAGTCTAGAACACTACTTTGTTGTGTAGGTCGGCCCTAAAAAGGACCGCAAGTGTTACCTGAAGTGCATGTAATTGTTTCGGGAGTCTGTAGCCGCTTGTGCAAGCACAGATCTCTTCCCAATGGGACTTTGGTTAGAGAGACTACGGTGGAGGTTCTAGCCGAGTCTAGCCTCTTTTCCGCGAACGAATTTTCGTGTACGCTGTGTTGATGAAGCTGTTAGTAAAGTAGAACATATTTATTGAATTACAAATTAAATTAATTTGTTCCTGCTGGAACAGCCTGGCGGTCGGCGCAACACCCCCACTAACGTCAGTAACTCTCCTTTTGCCTCCCTTCTCTGTGGCGTGGTTTGCCGCTTCGGCACTTGTCCGGCCAATTCTCCCGCAGTTCTAGGCTCAGTACTTCGTTCTCAAGACTGGTGAAGGTGGTTTCCTAGGCAGTGGTCGCTTTGTTGGTTCCCTTGGCAGTGGTCGCTTGTTGGTTACGTATTTATTCTATTTTTATTACTTTATAATTATGAGAAGAAGTAGACAAACTTTTTTATATAATAGAGAGATAAATTATAAATATAAATTGAGACTCGTGAGATACTGTTTATAATACAGGGGAGAATTTATTTCTGTGGAAGCTACTTCCAAGTTTGATCTTAACTTTTTCTAAGCAGGCATTATAGGAGTAATGTGCAAAAGTAAATATTTTCAGTTAGGATGAATATTTTATCATATTTAAAATCACATGTGAGAAGAGAGTTTGTGTTCAGGGCAATTCAGAACTACACGGTAATGCCTTGCTAGCTCATTCTATAGCTAAAAATAAGAAACAAAGTTCGTATAAACATAGGCTTCGTTTTCCAGTCATTCACAGTTTTATTTTTACAACTTAATTAATATCTAGAGAAATATTTGACTGATTGAGTACAGACTTGGCGGAAAGTTACAACTAGCAATGATCTACCTCGAGGAAAAAAAGCGATTATATACAATCATCCGTTTCAAAATGGCGTCTGTTTGAAAATTTCGAACCTAAATTACTCAAAAACCGTACATTTTAACAAACAAATTTCAAGATCCCTTTTATGTAGCCCTTTTAATTTGCTATAGGATGGAATAATTATAAAAACAATCAGATGAAGGATAATAGTTAAGTTATGTGTAAAAATTGGTTTGTTCAACCCGGCATCCTATACCAACACAGTAAACACCACAATATTGTGGTTACGTATGCTGTTATTATCTTTAACTGAACTATTACCCTTCATACGATTGATCTGATAGTTACACCATCCGATAGGAAATTAAAAAGGCTACAAAAAAGGTGCCTTGACATTCTTCGTTAATTGTAAAGGTTTCGGGTAATTTGGGTTTGACATTTTGAAACGGTCGCTATTTTTAAACGCATTGCTCGATATAATCACTTATTTTACATAAAATAGATTATGTATAGGTATACAACTCCATGTCAAGTTTGAACTCAATCGGTTCAATTGTTATCTGGATATTAATTATTTTGTAATAAACCTATACAGACCGACGAAGAGTAAGCAATGTAGGAATAATCCCAGGAAAAATTCCTCAGAAGGGGATGAGAGAGTTCGGGGACAACCAGTAGAACACAAGCTCTATTAGACTAATTCAACCAAGCAGCTGAACCGCTGACGTGAGTTGAGAAAATTTCCAAAATTAAGATTATAGGCCTATGTTTTAGGGTTTCAACCAACAATTTGGGAATTAGGTCTATTCACGACGGTGCTGAATAGCTGCAAAATGCTTCGCATTCCATTCCACATATTGTTAGTATTTTCAATACACAGTGCATTGTGTGCTTCGCACGCCATTCCGCATGTTGGGGGTATCTTCAATAAACCAAAGCATTGCGTGCTTCGCACGCCATTCTGCATATTGGGAGTATCTTCAAAAACCAATGCATTGCGTGCTTTGCACGCCAACACCACGGTAGAATCCACCACATGGCTTTGAACAGGGTACTACTTTAATGGTATTTTACGTTTCGATCGATTTTGAGGGAACCAAAAGAGCTATAAGGTCGCGTAAAAAAACGAAATGTGCAGAATAACATCATACATTTATATTTTTAGAAACAACTCTAAACAAATTCATTCTCGTAGGAAATATCTCAAAAAATAGTTACTTCCGGTCAAAAAATATGCTTCCGATTGTTGCATTTATTTGGGTAAAGAACTCGTCTGAGCGACGTAGACAACCAACATGTGTACCAAATTTAAACCAAATCGGACTTAAAATGCGGCCGCTAGAGTGCGAACACATGTATACATGTGTATTTATATGGTTTTTAATGACAGCCCCAAAACGTGTTCTGGGGACCATGATCGATGCTCATTTGCTACTCCTAACCTTTGATCTTACCATAAGGGCCACTGCAATAGCTCATATTTCCTATGAAAATTCACTAATAAGTAAACATATTAATAACATTATATTTTTTGAAAATATCTGAAAAACACGGAATGTTAATTTTTAAAACATTCTGCCCTAACAATTCGCGTACCGCGTTGTACATGGCTGAAATTAAAACCTTTTGTAATAAGAGGGGGGGGGGAACTAGAGCAGTTAGCGAAATATTAGTTCGTCTCCTTATTTTTACAACACCCTGTATATGGATGGTTCAGAAGCCAATCAGTGTAAGTCAGTAAAAATTCTAAATTGACTTATTTATTGCAAAAGCAAGGAAAATATCTATTATTTCAGAGGTACAATCAAGTAAGTCAATGATTTTATTTTTAGTCAGTAGAGAGCAGCACTTATATTGCCCACAGATAAAAGTTACAGATTTTTCAGTGGCCATTTCATGTAAGTCAAATAGAGGTGTTGTTACTTTGTTGTGAATAGTTATTATCAATTAATAATAATATTTCTACACATAATTTTGTATAAAATGTTATTTTTCTAATCAGAATTGAAAAAACATTATATTAAGACACAAATTTATTATGAAATGACATTTTTTGACTAACAAATGCAAGGTTGTTTACTAAAAATTTATTTTTTACTGGTTTTTTTTACTAAAAATTTATTTTTTACTGGTTTTTTTTTAGTAAATATATATATATATATTTTACCTTAGTAAAATTATGCAAAACAGCCCCAGCCGGAGACCAGATATCTAGTCATATCCCGTCAGCTTGGAAGCGAGCCAACCACCGTTTGCTTTACTTCCGCCCTCCTACCCTCAAACCACAGATATGATTAGATATCCCTAGCCTAGATTCGAACTCAGCATCTCTTGATCAGAAAGACGCCTCGTTATCCACTAGACTACGGCTTCATGAAAGAAAACTGACAAATTAACAAAACTTCAGTTACTTTACTATCGGTATAAATATTCCGTGTAAAGTAAAAGATAGTTTATCAGCACCATCTAGGATCGGTTGGTTTTAACAAAAATGTACCTTCATCAGCGCCATCTAGAAGTGGTTATATGAAGCTTGCTTGGTTGCTCTTAACTTTTTATCTGTATGATTTGTATGTGTGAGAGGTTTATAATAATAACTTAGATTGGTTCTTATTAAGTTACATAATTAATTTAGATCAATTTGCTAAACTTTTAATAATAAAAAACCTGGAAAAATATGATTTTTGTTGTAATGAAATCTTTAAAAAATCATAAAGCCGAAAAAAATTGACTAAATAAAATAACCTTGTGTTAAAGTTTCCAACAAATAGCATAAAACTAGTAAAAAAAAATCAACAATGTACCTATAGTGGTTTCTGAGGAAACGGGTCATCAAAATAGTAAATTTAACATGGGAAAGATAGGGCCCTCCGAACCCCCTTAAGTAAAGTAAAGTAAAGTACTAAGAGTCAAAACTAAATTAGAATAATAATCAACAATGCATTACTAAAATTAGTAAATTATTAAATTATGTTTTTCACCTCAGATTTCTTCTGATAATGTAATTTAGTTGTTTTCTAATGTGCATACTTAACTTACCAGAACTAAAACTAATCTGGACATTATTATGAATATTGTTATTTTTGTATAATTAAATATTTAAAAAAAATATGTAGCAAAATATATTTCATAAATTGTATTTAATATTAAAGTGACTCATCTGTGACTGTACATCATATTAGGAATGTCATTTT